>NGBS01000168.1:0-19039 GCA_002245135.1 Proteromonas lacertae
TTATTAATTATATCAATATTAGAAAATGTAAAAAGAATTAAATTTCCTGAATATTTTGTTTTGTTTAATGACAAAATAAAATTTTGAATTTTGAGAAATTGTAATTTAGCGCAAAAGACATGATTAGTTGTTCATTACTATGAATATACGTATTTGTGATGCTATTATAATTATAGTATAATAAATGATAATCAGTATAATAGATAATAATATTGACATCATAAAAATATAATAATTAAAAATAGAGTAAAAATTAATTCCAAAATCATGCATTTATTATTAAACACATTAATATATGTTAATATATGTTATTTTATTCTCAAATAGAAATCATCTTAATTTTTATGTTTCTAATTTTATGTTTTAGAGCTAAATATGGCGAAAATAGAAGTAATATTATAAACTATGAATATATTAGAGAATTTGAAAATCTTAAAATGAATGGGTTAAACAAATTAAAATGCTTATATCCTATTAAAGTTATTCATGTTAGTAGTATTATTATATTTCTTTTATCTAGGGATAGGCTTTATGCAGTTTATTATTCAATTAGTATTGGATGAAATTGAATAGAAATTATAATATAAAGCTAGTTATATTGGATCATAGTAGTACTTTTCTACCACTTTTAAACTATTATATTATATAAAGAATAAATATGATATAGATATTGTTTATCTCAAACAAAACAGCTGGAAATATTTAATCGATATAGATATTCCAATTATTTCTTATCTCAATTTAAATATAAATATAAAATATTATATTTTATCAGATATAGATATTATAATGATAAATACACCTGCAAATATATTAGACTTATATGCTTCAGTACTTAGCAATTGCAATGTTAGTGTAGTAGGTCCATCACTAATGGTTAATGATATATCTAATAAATTCCCTGATTTTAAAAAAGTATATACTTTTGAAACTAATTATCTAAAAAACAAACCATTATGATATAATATACAAAAATCAGTATTACACTTTTATTAGCGCAGATATTGACACAATATTTGGAATGAGAAAAAGAACAACAAAATTTAAAAGACATTCATTATATTCTTTTAGATCTCTATCACCTTATGTTGTTCATCATATTGATTGGTATATATCCTATCTTGATTTGCCTAAATCTTTTATATATTATGTAAAACATTCAAAATCTATAAATCATTCAGGATGCTTTTAATATTTCAAATTCATTAAAACAGCCTTAATTTAATTCGATGATGTTCATTAAGAGATATATTAAAATAATCTCTTTATTCTTTTCTCTATTCATATTATTATATATTAAAAGAATTAATTTATCAAAAATAGATTTAATATTTGAAAAATAGAATTAATAAATAATTATAATTATTCAAAATTGTTTATTAATTCAATTAATCTTTATAATCAAAGACTACCATCTATAAATAGATTGTATCAAATGTATAAATCATGCAATGGTAAAAAAAGGACAATTATTGTTCTGCTGTTTTATAATCAAATAAAACTATTCATTGATAGAAATTATCTATTCTTAAATCTAAAACATTATGATAAATTAATTTTCTTTGTTACTGAAAATATAACATTAGATGAAAAATACCGCAATATTTTCTATTCTGTTGTAGATGTTTCATCTCAGTTTTTATACATTTCCCTATAAATTCAATACTTCAGCTTATAAACCAAACTACATGAAAAGAGGAAAATGGAATTATCAACATATGTGTAGATTTTTTTTTAAAAGTATTTTTATTAATCCATTATTGTGTGATTCAGATTTGATTATGAGACTTGATTCAGAATCTATTTTAAACACTTCTTCCAATTTATTTAATTACATGAGTGATGAAATTGTATATATGCATAACAGAATTTTATACGATGCTGTATTTGTAACAAAAGGATTAAAAAGATTTTATATTTTCATTTATTAATGCATTTAAGATTAAAGTAGAAGATGTTAATAGATTTAGTAAAAATTTTAATTCCAGTGCACTTATTTATTATAATAATTTTGAAATATGTAGATCGAAATTTTTAGAAAAAAAATGTTTCAGTTTATGATGTTAGTCGATTTAAGTTATGGCCAGTTTATCTATAGATGGGGAGATGCACCATTGAGATATACAAGCTTATCGTTATTTGCAAAAAGTTACACTAAATTATCATTACCTAAAGATGTAAATTATTGTCATAATTTATGCAATTATTTGTAAAAATAGTTTGTTTACATCAATTCCAGTACATTTATAAATTTTAGTGAATATAACAGTTTATTATTCAATAATGCAAAATATTAAATATTATACTATATTTATACTTATAAGAATTAAATATTAAATATTTAAGTTTGTAGTATAATGAATATGATAGAATATCAGTAGATATTATTCTATGTATTACTGTAACATTTTTATGAATTGCACATCTATTAGGAAGAATTGCATAACTTGATATTCTATTAATTTTTAGATGAAGACTATATAATAACCATGAAATATGTTGATCGTCAATTCTTATTAAGTATGTATTTCTTAGTGATTGATTAAATAATAATGTTGGCATATCAGAAGAAAACATTGTTGCAAAACCTGAGTATACATCAATACCTGAGACAGGAAACTGCTTATTATAGTATTCTGCTATATTTTTAGGAGAACTATATTTAAATGAAGGATTTGAATTTATACGTTTCCATTTTTGTTTTTCAGCGCCCAAAATTGATACTCTTTATAAAGATATGGCTTTAGTTCTTCATACAGTCTATTCAAATCTACATATGTATCAACATCAAACTTTGCATAGTATTGAGAATATGGACATAGTATATTCAAAAATTTCATTGTATAAAGAGTAAATATAGTTTCATTAGCAAATGATTCATGTATATTTATTTGAAGTATATCTCCATACATTCTGTCTGTTTATAATATATCTTACTGCTATATACCTAGAATTTTTACCCCACGTTAATCTGATTGCATTTCTTTCACTCATTTGTTTACATTCAGAAATAATGAATATATATATAAAAGTGTCACTTGGACATGTGGTATTATGGATAAAATAATAATCATAAGGAAAAGGGTGAGGATAATCTGATTTTGCATAAGTCGTATGTATACATCTAGTATTCTTTTGCTTTAAACATTTTTCTTTACATGTAGCATTCTTTAAACACATTAGAGTATTCATACTCTACTATTTTTAACATAACTATATTTTTTATTATATACCATGAGTATAATAATCAAAAATAATAAATTAACAAATAATAATATGATAAATCTTCATTACTTTCACTAAAAATTTAACAAAATTCTCTCTTACTATTGCTTTTGATATATATGATATATTGTTTGATAGAAAGAAAAGATGAGATATATTTTTAATATGGATAATATATAGTCTATATTGACTTTCTTCAATTGAATTACTCAATAAATCTAAATCTTTATTTCCCCATGTTATATGTTTATATGATTCTTTCAATGTATATGGCGTAAGTGGATGGGATAGAAAAGTCTATAATATATAAATAAAAATACAGTCTCTCTATAACTATTGCCGAAATAATTATTTAACTTTCTTATTTTCCATAACTCAATATATGAACAGTATGTGTGATTTTTACCAGTATTTGCATTGATGTAGGCAATGATTACATTTTATTTGAGGTAATATAAATACAATATTTACAATAGTTGTTATGTAAAACCAAACTTTAGAATTATTTCATCTTCATCAATATTATTACTATTAAATTTTAAAGTAAAATATTTCTTTGAATAGGAAGAATAGTATCCTTTAAAATCAAAACAATAGAAATGCATTTCTTTTTCTCTGTATAATTTCTTGTCCGATCCTGTGATCCAATTATTATGTACTGTAATATATGAATTATCTAATAGTAATATATATTTAGATACTATGTAAATGATAATAAAATATTCTTTTCCCTCTAATATAGAATTCATCTCCACATGCAAATAATTTCAGTGGCAAATATGTAACATTTATTGTTAAATTATATTTTAATGCATAATTCCAATGAGCTTGTTCACCCAACTTAAATAGCATCCTATTTTTCTGTAATACATTCATAAAATTTATCATTCTTTGATTTGCATTAGCTAAACTATAATTGTTCATATTGAATTATACTAAAAGCCTGAATTCATTGTTGGACAATAATGATCACATGAAGTGACTAAATCAGTATTATAATGAAGTAAATAGTTGATAGGGTTTTTGAAAAAAATTAGATCTGTATCACATAGAATAATATTGAATTTGAGCAATAATAGAAGTTTCACATAATCAGTTTTTGAATAGACAATTTTTCCAGTACATAGGAGTATTATAATCGATATGTTCAGTTATATTTTGTGTATAATTTGACATATATAATTTGGTAAATCATGTTTAGTTAAAAAATAACCATTTAAATCCAAAGATATGAAATTATATTACTAATGTTAAATTTCCTTATAGAACAATAGTAAAAATTCATTAATTGTAGATATATATTAGAAGTAAATAGAACCAGAAATATATTCTTTTCTTTTTTTAAATTTATTTAACATATTTATATCTGATATAAGTTTAATTTTTTACTAATCTTTAAATAGTTTAAATCATCATAAATTATTTCAATAAATATTATAAGAATCATAATTATAAGAATATAAGAATATTTCAACATTTTCTGTAACTTATGGAAAAACATATTTCATAATATTTGTAGAAGCCATAAAGATTATATCATGAAAAAATGATGTAATCTTAAACACAGTTCATAATAATTATTTTTTATTTACTCTTTTCTTTATTTCATAATATAAAGGATCATAAATTGTATAAGTTCCATCATGAAACATATAATATCTATTTTTTCTTTTATTTTTATTAAAGTTATATAGAATTAATAATGAGAATGTACTTCTCGGAGATAAAATTAAAAAATCACTCCTTCTAAGCAAATCAATATCACCAAGCAGTTTAATATAGAATGATTTAGAATAGTTCTTATTTCTACTTATTCCACTGCTATGATATATTTCATATTCTTCTTTATATGATATACTATCACTAATGTTGTGTTTAATTTTATAAAAAAAATACTTATTATCAGTGCTTAACATTAACTTGCAGCTTCTATTTCCACATATATTAGTATATAGTTTTAATATCCTTTGATAAATATTAATATCAATTTTACATTTATTTTGCTTAATCATACAATTATCACCTAATCTTATGTGAGCTCCTATATAAAACATATTTCTTTTAGTGAGAGTTGTTGTAAATAATTTTAATCTTATATATTTATTAAATAGTATTGAATTTATATATATGATTCGATCATTGTGCTGATGTATATTTTTCTTCAATAATTTAAACTTTAATATTTTATTATATATTTGATCAACATATAATAACTGCGGAACTAAGTCATAGTGAGTTATAACTTCAATATTTCTTATATTAAAAGCGATTATTTCATTAATTATTTTTTCAAATGATTTGTTATAAGAATAGCCTGAAAATTTATAAATTAGACAGTTTTCAATTTTCAATTTTCTTTCTTTAACAATAATGATCTTATTGAACTGCACTATATTTAATAATGAATATGTCGCATATACTATCATATTATATTACACTATTATACTAACAAGTTGTCTGTTACTGATAAATGATAGAATTAATGATGAGCTAATTCCTAGTAATTTGTTTCCCAAACCTCCAGAATTAGGCTTATTGTATATATACATTATTCTTTGAGTATTATAAGCATTATTAAGAAATAAAATAAAGGAAATTACAAAAAAGAAAAAGAAGGTACTGCTTTTGGTAATATAGTATATATTTATAAATGACATATATTATTATACAATATATCAATATTGTATAGTATGTTGGTTTTGTTTTGATTCAAAATAAAAAATTCGTGCATAATGTAGGCATATTTAATAAATAATATTCGAATTACTGTTTCTAAAATTAAACAAATATCCAATCCCTCTATAATCATTAATGTAAAATGATGCAAAACACATAAATACTACTCTTAAAATGAAATCCAATGATTTATATATACTACTTTTTACAACATTTATTGATCGCCATTTGTCATAGTTGGCCGTTTGTCTACCAGACACTTTTAAAACAAACTAAATGTATATTCTTACTTGTCTTGATGAAAAATTGTTACTTTTATATTTACTTTGTTATATGACCTACATCTATGTTAAAAAAGAATATATTTCTTGATAATCGTCTTATAATCCAAGAATATGTTTTGAGATACTGTCATTAATCTTTCTTCAACGTTCTTTTGGGTCAAGCCTGGACAAACTCCACTATTTCCAAAATAGATCTTCCATGAATTGTACTTAATGATATTGTTAAGGGGATTAAGCTGTTCTTCACCAACACATTTCTGAGTGTTTTGGCATGTTGAATTGTAATGCCATTAACTTGACTTCTCAAGATATAATCTCTAATAGCTTGCCCACTAATGATAGAGTTCAAAATAATTGGCTTTCTCCCTCTTCTAACCTTAGGTGGTGAAATACTTGATTTGGCTTTGGACGTCTTCAACTCCATAATTTGTAAGTACTTCCAAATAGTACTCTTGGTTCTTGCCATTTTTAAGGCAATTTCTCCAATACTACAAGATTGATTTACCAGAGCTCTAATTTTCTCTTTTTCAGACTCTGGAGTTTTTTTGACAGTGACTTTACATGGTTGTTTTGGGGATCTCATTTGCTCTAATTAGCGAGAAAGATCTAAATAAAGGGAATGAAAATTCAGACAAAACGACTATTTTTATTGAAATCGTTCGATTTTTGTTTTTTCGATTTTTAATTATGAAATAGTTATTTGATCAGTCTAAAATTAAAATTATGTTGATTACCTATAAGGTAGCAATAGATTTATGATATAAAAATCAATAGATAAAGAGACATTTCAAAAAGTGAGAAATAAAAATTACAAAAATACAACAGATAGTTTAGTTTTTTTTATTATTTTTGGTTATATATTTTTTATGGCTGAATTATTGATAGTTTTCTTTTATTTTATAAAAACTCTATCAAGTCAAGCTTGTAAATAGTGCAAAAAAATAAAGACAATACATATGTATAGTATAAAAAGAGAATGGGATGGCCAAGCCAAACCCATTTTTGATTCTACTATTATATGGACTTTATAAATGAAGCTTGAAATTAACAAACATAAATTGACAAACATAAGCTTGAAATTACCTACTTTATTTTTATGAAGGTAGATGAATAATTGTATGTTATATTACAAAGTAAGTATTAAAGTAACTATTATTTATCAAAATAAGTAAGAATATAAAATTAGTTTGTTTTAAAAGTGTCTGACAAACGGTGCATTGAATATATTATTTTTGTATACACCATGATTTATCTTTTGTTATATATAATTTTAAATGTTTTGATTTAACGAATTCATCTACTGCTCCTTTGACAGCCCTATTTAGCTTATCAACTGTACCATCAGGATATAATTTCCATCTACCTGGAGAATAAGAATAATCATCTCCGCATAAAATTCCTCTGTCTTTTAATATAGGAAAGTAATGATCAATATCATTCTTAACGCTGTAATAGTCATGCCTGCCATCAACATATATAAAATCATATGATTGTTGATAGAATGATTTATAAACTAATTCACTTTTAGATTTAAATATTTTGAATAATACTCTATTAGAATATTTCAGTACTACATTCATTGATTCTATAAATCTATTATTTTGAATTATTGAATTTACATTAGCTCCATCATCATAATATTTTTGTTCTATCCATGGATCAATCAATGTATACTCTCTACAATTCTTCCATATTTTCAAAAGTTGTTCAGTATAGATACCTCTTTGAACACCTATTTCCATACCTATTTCATACTTTCTCTTATCCAATATATATCCAATATATTCTCTACTTTTATTATAAATTGTATTGAAGTCTATTTCATCATTTTTTTTATTTGTTTTTATATTCAAATAAATAAATAATATAGTAAATACAGTAGAAATAACAATTAAAGAATCACACAATATCATTTTAAAGACTATTGTAGTGTTGTATTTTTCGGTCAAAAAATATAGGTTTACCTATAGGTCAAAACCTATATCTTTAGCTTGACCTTTACCTTCCTTATACTAACTATTAGTTGACCTCCTATTGAACATGAGTTAAGAAGCATATAATCTAACCATATATATAAAATTAATGTTTTATACATCATTTTTCATATATCAAAATTGACCTGTCGGTCGATGCACTTTTTATATTACTATTATTTTAATCTATTTCTCAATAATGACTCACAATAACATATTATTAACATAATATTAAATTAATTATAGAATAAAAAAATAAAAGAAAAAAACATCAAGCTTGATGGTTTGATTAAGTTTATCTTTATTTTTTAAGATTTAGATCATTTAGAAGTATAATTATTCAATATTTATAAGACTTTATAATATATGAAACTATAGGGATATCACATTACCCCCTATCGCATCAATAGAGTTGTGCATTTATTCAATTGCTGTATGTTAGAGAAGTAACATTTTAACTACTTCAAAATGTTTTGGAAAACGAGATTAAAATAAAATATTCAGATTATTGCATATGGTAAAAGCCAAAGTCAATTCAGATTCTGTCAACAAAGATCTATTTAAATTAATAACCTTCAATGCAGTCAGCATCACAATATTAGACTCACCAAAATTTAGAAGGTTTTGCTTTAAACTAGGATATAGTATAACTCGAAGAGAGGTTTATAATGATTATTTATTTTTAGAAACTGAGAAAGTAAGAGACATATTGAAGACAAATCATTAATATCCAAAAATAGATATCTATTATTATAATTACAATAATATTTATTCTTTAGAGATAGTAATCAATATAAATTAATCATCAAAATAACAAGTTGTTTATAAAAATGTTAAATATCACTATTGAGTAGTTTGTAGATCATGTTGTTCCCCGTATGGCGGAAATCCCAGTATGGCGGAACTCTATATTGCAGAATGATTCAATCAAAACTATTATGATATTCATGATGTTCGGAGTTAGTTATTTTAGAATATATAGGTTTCGACCCATATAAACAACTTTTTTAGGCAACGAAATAATGTCTTAATATGACATGAAACCTATCTAGATAGACTACAAAATTCATGTAGATTATGAATATAATATTATTTTATATATATACACTCAAAATGAAAATTATCAGTTATTCAGGATTTAAGAATTTGACCCCTTCTGACGTCATTTCTGTCTCGAGTTTTCTATCAAACTTTTGAAATGTTTTTCTTGATTTTTCTTATTATATAGTGTTTTTTAAATTACTTTACTATAAATATTAGAATTAATAATGAACAATTTACCATTTGATATACATAGAAACTAAAATACAATTAAATCTACCTAAATAGCTAATGTTCATATATTTTATAATTTATAAATGAAATGTTTATTAAACAATTTATAATTACTTATTTTATATAGCTTATTTTAGTTAACTGCTTCTATTTACTAATTACTTAAATATGAGACTACTGCATATTTCATTTACTCATATTGGATAAGAACCATTATTAGTTGATTATAAATTTAAGTTAATTCATAATAATATATATTAAGGGCTACAGACCCAAAATGGCTTGACGCTAGACCACGAGGCTTGACGCTGGACCCGAGGCTAAAATTCATATATTCGTTTCATTTTTCTTATTTTTCATTTTATTCAATAACCGTTCATTTGTACAACGGTTTTAACAGCCGTTATGAATCCGTTACATGTCAGTTACATAACTGACGTGTAACTGACGGTGTAACTGCCGTCCGTTGTAAACATTTGTTCAATTATGTTATAGAGACTGATATAAAGCTTAGGAAGGCCATATACACCACCTAAGACTCGTTTTCACTTTCCCTTGTTTTCACTTTCCCTTTTCTTTTACTCATTTAGTTTTTGAAATGCGGATTTCATAATCGATTTTCCTTTCCCTTTCTTTTTTTCACTTATTTACCTAGAGAAAAGTGATCGACTTCACTTTCCCTAAGTAAGGAAGTGAAAAAAAGAAAGGGTAAGAAGAATCGGTTATGGATTTTTTATGTTATTTTAAATAAACCCTTAAAAACACACAGTCTTCTTTTTATTTTAATTAATCTCTGTATTAGTATTTAAAATATATAATTATTTAATCATAATTAGATAAATTCATACTTACTTACTTCTTTTTTTGATATCTGCATCCATTTTCACTCTAGCTGCTAAAGCATCACATAATAAAGATAGTAATCCATTAACTGCGTAATCTAATTTGTTATCAATAAATAATTGATTATTCTCAATTAATTCTTTCTTAAATCTATTACCATCTTTTCTAATATTATCTAAATATGTGATAATTTCCAATCTTTTTTTCGTTGCATACTGATTACTATAATAATGCTTAACTTTGTCTAGTATAGCTTTTAACTTTGCTAGATTAGCTATACTCTCTTCTAAATAATATAAGAAATGAATTTCTGTATATCCATTTAATGCTAATTCTCTAATGCTATTAAAAACTTTGATCCAAAATGGTATTTCTTCTTGAACCATTGTTATATCTCTCTGATAAACAAAATGACGCATTTTAATATAGTAAAAAATCAAAAAAACAATAAATTAAAAGTAAAGTTAATTATTTCTTTGATAATCAAAGAAAAAATTTTAACTATATTATTACAACTCCTTGATTATCAAGGAATTTCAATTAGCAAATCATATTAATACATTTGGAGTTATTTTATTGGGTATATTTATATCTTTCTCGTTTTTATAGGTTCTAATGTATCCCAGCTATCCTCCTTGGTTTAATCCGTGGTATTACCAGTCTCCAAGTACTTCTATGCCTATTCAAGGCAATAGTCAAGCAAATCAGATTCCAATGTTGCCACAAAGTTATTTTAATCCCTGGATGAACCCTTATTTTACTCCAGCTATCCCACCACCACCATCCTATTACTATCCTCCACCATATTATGTAGGATCATTAAATCAACATCCACAACAACCTCAGCAGCAGCAGCAACAACAACAACAACAATCAAACACTACTAGAAGTACTAATGGAACTAGTTTCATAACACCAAGAAGAAGAACAACATCTTCAATTGTAATTGATCAACCACCTCCTCCACCTCCAAAAATACAGCGATTAGCAGAAATCCCAGATGATTTATTGCCAGATACACCTCCTCCTGAAGATCCACCAACACTTTCACCAATTAATGATGGACCAATTCCTGAAATACATCCTCAATCAACTACAGATGTTGAAAGAAGAAGGCAGCTACAGGAAGAAATGATTGCTCTGGATGTTGTAGATAATCATCCAGAGCAGTTGAAAACAATGTCACATCCTGAAAGAGTAAGTTTGTTACAACTTGTAGAGAGAAGCAGTAGAGACTACGAACGTACCTACGAGAAGATTATAAATGAAGAAGATGGAAAGAAACCTGAGGATTTGTTTACCCAAATCTGCAATGCATCAAGTGATTTTATGGTTACCATACGTAACTACATAAATGAGAAGAAATTTTCTTATATAAAAGTGTATTTCAGATTCAGAGTAGGTTATATAGGATCCGATGAACCAGCCAATGCACAAGTAAGTTGTTACAAAACATTCGAAACAGCGCCAGAAATTATAACTTCTCAAGAGTTAGGTACAATTGGTTCAAAGTTAAACAATGCCATGATTCGAGATTTAGGTTCAATTTTCAACACTGAAAGATCTGAACTAAAGTTCAGATATATTAAGAAGGTAGAGATGATACTGATGAAAAGTTCAATGGCTGCTGGATCCTCTACAGAAGATGACAACATAAAGTTACCAGCAAGTCTCAACAATAGAAAGTGCGTTATTAATTTAGTAAGATATAGTGAAGAATGTAAGAATATGTGCTTTTTATTTAGTGTGGCAGCTGGTTTACACTATATAGAGTTCAAAGACCACCGTAACAGAGCAATGAAATATAAACAGTATGTAGACTTAATGGATGTAAGTAGTTTAAGGTTTCCAGTAGATGCAATTAATGATAGTGACAGAATTGATGAGTTTGAACAGCTGAATCATATTACTATCAATATATTTACAATAGACCAGAATGAACCAATACCTTTATACGTTACCAACATAGATAAAAGAAAACACTGGCCTCATGTGAACCTATTGATATATAAAGATCATTATATGGTAATAACAAAGTTAGAAGCCTTCCTATCACCTTCTGGTAAAAGGTGTCATAATTATTATACCAGATGCCAGTATTGTTTCTGTACTTTATCAACAGCTGATATGATAATTCAACATCAGAAAGAGAATTGTCAATTACAAAAAGGAATCATTCGTCAATTTCCACCTCCAGATACCTTCATCAAGTTTCATAATTTCAAATACCAACAAATGATTCCTGTAGTATTATACTGGGATACAGAAGTTATACAAGTACCAATAGATCCTTCTGAAGTAATACCTGGAGCCAAAGGAGCGTTTAAAAAACATATTCTCAGCAGTTGGTGCATTCACTTAAGTTCCAGGTACCCTGAAATCATCAGCGAAGAAACATTCTTCGGAAAACTGGAATTGCAGCAAGATCCACAAGATTTGGAGATACAACTAGTAAAGAAGTTTGTTGAGATTCAAGATTATGTATTGAAGAAGTATGAAGATTATAAAAGTGGTGAATTGAAACCATTAGATGAAAGCACTTATATTCCAGCTCATAAAAATATCGATAAATGTATGTGGTGGCAATACACCCTTCAATGAAAACGACAGAAATAGAAGGCGAACAAGACACCATGACCATTTTACTGGCAAGTATATTGCAACCTTATGTTCAAACTGTAATTGGCATTGTAGTTTACAACATATGCCTATACCATGTTTGGCACACAACAGTAAAAACTATGACAATAACTTTATAATACGCGGATTATCAAAGTTGGATAAAGAAATGGAAGCAAAATGGTACAATGATAATAATATTCCTATTCCAAATGATGATGATGATGATGATGAAGATAATGAAATTATACAATTACCAATACCTGAACCTGAACCTGAACCAATTGCTGATAGATTAGCTGAATACAATAGAGGTATTGAAGAAGAAAAGAAACAAGAACAAGAAGCAAAAACAGTTGATGATGAAGAAGATGCAGAAACAGAAGAAGATACTGATTCTGATTTGCCATTACCAGAAATACCACAAATGCAATTGAAATAGTTGATGAGAATGATCCAGCAAATGAAGAAGCATTTAATGAGTTGTATTACATGTTACATAGTAGAGATCATTACATATCACCAAGAACAGCAGAAGATATTGGATTAGAAGAAGAGATGGGAAATATTATTGTTTCACAACCTAATTCAACAACAACTGAACAACAACAACAACAACAACAACCAACACCAAGAAAGAAGAAATATCATTCAAAACTATCTGTATTGTTAAAAACTGATAATAAGTTTTTACTTATCAAGTTCATGAAGTTACACTTTATAGATAGTTGTCAATTTATGCCAGCATCATTAGATTCATTAGTAAAGTCATTGAAAGTCGAAGCTGATGCACATGCTAATCATAAAGTACTCTTTAAACCAGTTTATCAATATGTAACACAAACAAAAGAGATAAATGATTGTTTAAAAGAGAGAAATAGTTCTAACGTCTGAAATTTACCACTGTTTGTTTGAAATACTAAATCAACACTGAATACTTGATTATCTTTATCTGGATTCGGTTCACTACTAATATCTAAATTATCAAATAACTTTTGAATAAAAGTTGTCATTACAGGACTCTCAGTATTTGTTGAAATTGAAAACATAGGAGTTACATAGGTAGTGTTCATCTTATAATAATTTAATATATCTATTTTCAAGTATTGTTCATAAGCTTCAAATCTTGCATAAATGTATTTTGTTAAGGAAGTAAGTTCACCATTTAAATACATGTATAATCTATCATCTATTCTCTTTATTAATTTATTCTCATCATCTCCTTTATGTGCATCATACAATTTCTGTGTAAAATTCCATACAGAGTCATTGAGAGTATATGGATCACCTAAATATGTTCCTATATCACTAATTCCACCAGCTGTTGGATCGTTTGATATTTTTTCATCGATAATTCTTAACAAATCATACATGCTATCTTCATATTGATCTAATTTTGTTTTACCAATAACATCAACAACACTCTTAACTGACTCTGCATTATTGTTAGTTGTTACATCAATATCTTTCAACATTTCTCTAATTGTCTTATCATCATCAGTTTTCTTACCTAAATTGTTTGTTATCGTTGTAATAGACTTAGTTATAGCACCTGTGTCTATTGAAACAACTTGTTTTTTTAAGGGACCACCAAACATAAAATATAATAAAAGAATGATAAAAATTAAGTTACTAGCATTATGAGGATTATTCTGAATCATCATCAGTATCGGACGAATCAGAGGAAGAAGAAGAGGAGGAGGAGGAGGAACTAATGCTGGTATTTTCATTATCACTTTTATAACCATTACTATCGTTTTTAATTTTCATATTAAAGTTTACACGAAATTCATGATTGCACAAATCGATGTAGAGGAATGAATGATTACTGTAATTGGTTGCATACTTGTAATATTCTCTAAACTTACTGAAATCTACCCACAAATCTAAACTATTATGAACACTGTGTAGATTAGCTAAACTTAGATTTCTAAATACTAAGCAATAATCTAATTGTAGACGAACAGATGGTGTTAAATCTGTAACATATTGACTTGATATAATTACTTTTGACTTGTAATGACGGTTTGATTTGAGTAGTTTTGAAACGGTCTTATTTGATAAATCGAATGATATATCATCGAATATAAAGATATTTTCAGGATAGCTATAATTGTCTTTATCAACATCTGTGATATTATTCAATACTGCATCTAATACATTCACTTTATCTTCATTTACTATTGAATCGTAACAATGGTACTCTATTAAATTGTACTTCAGCATATCGGTGATCTTTTCATAAATAATATCCTTTGAAATTGTTCCTACAAAGAAATATACAGTTTGATCATAATTCTTCTTTAACAAGTGTTGTATCATGTTAAATATAAGCGTTGTCTTTCCACTGTTCTTCTTAGCTAATATAAATATGTTGCAGAAAGGCTCTTCAAAATAATCATAGCCTAAAACAGTATCTCTTGATCTCTTTTTATTACCTTTGACTACTGATTCTACTGGCGTTATGACAACGTCATTACATTTCTCTAGTTTTATTTTACTCATTTAAAGAAAAAACAAAAAAACAATTATATAAAGAATATAACCATTATGTTAGTTATTAGTTAGTTTAAATAACACTTACAATTCCACTTCCATTGATTGTACACATTCTTCCTGTAACTATATAGAAACGATGAGTGATATTAAAGTTAGTGAAATCATTTGTACCAGGAGTAGACAACTCAAAAGTGATCTTTAAGTCACTAGCTAATGGTCTTCCTGATTGATTCTTGATATTATCCAAGTCTTTAGATCCAAAATTCAAAATTTCAAAGAACTTCTTTTCAAAAGGAATATGTCTTTTGAATATATCAAACCATGAATCTTTGAAATAATCTTGTACAGTCATGTAACTATCATAATACTGCATTAATGAATAGTCTGGTTGATACACAAAATCGTTAATCATCCATCTGAATTGTGCATTTTCAGGAATTACTGCATATCTATTTTCTGCTGTGCCACCACTCATATCATGTGCTGTTTGAGTTCCTTCGATCCATGGTCTATAGATAATGTAACGTAAGAATGGTCCATTTGAACTGTTCAATGTAAAGGAATAGTTAAATTGTCCAGATCCACCTTGATTTACTGTTAATGTATGGCACTTTACATCATTGAACTGGATTGGTTTAGATAAACAGTAACTTCTTGTATTGTTATTACATTGAGTATCCTTATTCAAATAAGCATAGAAATAAAAGTTCTTGAATTTAATTGAATCTGGTCTTATTCCATCTGCAGGCCAGTTTATTGTTGTAGCTGCGCCTTTATCATTATTAAAACCCATAATTTGTCCAAATTTAGGACTTTGTTGGAAATTGAAACATAAATACATTCTCTCTCCAAAGAATACATCACTTTTCATTGATAAAAATGTATTGTAAAATTTACCTAAAAACATCTTTACATGAATAGTTTTAGACTTTTTATACTGTTGATATTTATCTTTTGTTCCAGTAGCTGTAACAAATGTAGCTTCTTCTTTATCCATTTCCCATTCATTTTCATCAAGAATTAAATGATCATGGTATTCATCATTCCATTTTAATTGAATTCCATCATAATAATTTGATTGATAAAAAATGTCAGATCTTTTTCTCACTAATTCATCCATAAACACTCTATAGTGTTCATAATTGTCATCAAGCTTGACTAGATCTGTTCCTGTATTATTACATAAACGAAATGCTGCTAATCCAAATCCTTCTTTCATTCCTTTTATATATTTTGGATATAAAGTAGTATCACCTGCTACATCACCACTACCATCAGTTTTTTTAAATGCATTTGCTGCAGCAAGTGGAGTAGTTTCAATTTCGATATCATATTGAATGTAAGACTTTGCAAGGTTTATAATGTTCTCACCGCTTAATTCGAACCTTATTTCATCTGAATAAGTATTATCTTTAAGTTGATAGAATGATTTAGTTTCCATTGGTGTCAACTTGACATACTGGTAAAAGGCCATCATTGCTGGAACGTCTACACCGTGTTTTTGCTCTTTTGGGATAGTTAGAGACATCAGAAACACAAAATAAAAATAAAAAAAAATTAGACTTTAAATACAACAATATCTAAATTAAACTCGATATTATCAAGATTGAGTTCATAACCATTTTGTTGAGTAATCTGAATAGTAATTTGGCCAATAGTATAAGTATTATTGAACATTTTGCTAGTATTAAGAATGTCATTGTTCTGGTATGTAATGAATGGTAACTCAGGGTTTGCTATTGGTATATTTTCTAACACATTTGAATCTTGAATGATGTTTACAATATCTAAACGAATGGATATCGCACTAACCCATATAAGCGATGGACGATATGGTAATTGAGCAAATGGGAAATCTACTGAAAATGCAGCTAATGCTTTTTCTGTTCCTTGAGGTCCTGGAACAAATTTATCATAACATAACCAATAGTTATTATTTGGAATACCTAATATCTTGTAGGCTAAATCTTTTGTTACTATTTCTATTTTTGAAATCCAAAAAATAGGTTTTGTTAAACTATATAATGCATTCATTTTACTTGCAATTTTTAAATGTCTGGTATGTTCATCATCTTTATCATCTAGCTTAAATAAATCACCATTACCTTCTATTACAGGTGTATATAGTATATCCTTAACTATAAACAAATCATCATCAGGAATTTCGAAATCTATATATTTTATAGAACGTATTCCATCATTGATTAACTTAATAATCTGATTCTCATCATAAAAACCTTCAGGAATTTGTACTGATACACATACTGTGGGTTTTTCTGGCGCTGTGCCATCTTCTTTATCATAATCACATGTAAATAAGAACTGAAACGTATCGTTTGTCTCTGCTTGTATAGTAGGGAAAGAATTAGGGACAACTGCGTGTAATAACGACACATGAGTATAATCTTGATCAAATGATGGTAAGGCTAAGGTCTTTTTGTATCTATTCCCTACTCCGAATGTCCCTGTAGTCATTACCATATCAGAATTTAAATAGTAAACACGGTGATTAGAGACTAACATTTTGAAAAAAAATAATAATGTCAATATTGGTAATATTAGTAATATTGACACTATTTTTATTTTATGGAAGATAATAAAAACCTAAACATAGAACAGTTCCATTCAAATTAACAGAATTAGACAAACAAGTAATCATCAGAAGCTTCAGAAAAGACGGTAAAATCAGAGCTCCCACAAAATCGAAATTATATCATTTAATTTCAGGATCAAATCAAGACTTACATACTCAGAGATAAGATATATATTGAAATACATCGAAGATGAGTACAAATATTACATAGAATCAAAGTTTAAGACAGGTTGTTTTAATGGACCAATCATTGAACAAGTAAAAGTACCTCTTAACGCGCCAAAACTAACCGCTTCAAGCTTCGCTCAAGCCTTAAGTAAACACAAAGAACACAGAATTGCAGGTCAAAAGAAGACAAGAATGATGTTAGAACAGATTTTAGCATTACATAAGAAGGAAGAAGAGGATTTTTACCTCCACAAGAGATAATTGACATAAAAGATGACGAAATTAAGGTAAAAGAAGAGGTAAATTACGTAAAACCGGTCACAAATCGAATGTAAACAGTTTAAGTGGTTTAGAAGACTTTGTCTCCTGTTAATTCAGTTCCTAGTTTAAGCCCAAAATCAATAACAGATAAAAGCATTATAAGACCTAATTGTATTATTTTTTAATTATTATTGTTAATTGATTTAAAATTTTTTCTTATGGGGAACGATATAATGACAATTTTACTCTCTGTATTAGTATTTATACTCTATTATGCTCGCTCTGGCACTGTACAAATACTTCAAAGCACACAATTGTATTCCAAATGAGGTAAATATCGCAGACATTCGTTCCAAATATGACCGATATGATGGAGAAAGGCTTGCAGCATTGACAAGACATTGGAAGATATAAAGACATATATAGACATTGTGAATAAAAGAAAGCACACAGTTTAAATAATTTTGTAACGAATTAATTTTTTATTATATAATAAACGGCTATTTTTTAGGGAAAGTGAAACGACTCTTTATTTTAGGGAAAGTAAAACGACTCATTATTTTAGGGAAAGTAAAACGACTATTTTTCTTTTAAAAAAAATAAAACTTATTATTGAGATTCGA
>NGBS01000344.1:0-47598 GCA_002245135.1 Proteromonas lacertae
TTATAACCATTACTATCGTTTTTAATTTTCATATTAAAGTTTACACGAAATTCATGATTGCACAAATCGATGTAGAGGAATGAATGATTACTGTAATTGGTTGCATACTTGTAATATTCTCTAAACTTACTGAAATCTACCCATAAATCTAAACTATTATGAACACTGTGTAGATTAGCTAAACTTAGATTTCTAAATACTAAGCAATAATCTAATTGTAGACGAACAGATGGTGTTAAATCTGTAACATATTGACTTGATATAATTACTTTTGACTTGTAATGACGGTTTGATTTGAGTAGTTTTGAAACGGTCTTATTTGATAAATCGAATGATATATCATCGAATATAAAGATATTTTCAGGATAGCTATAATTGTCTTTATCAACATCTGTGATATTATTCAATACTGCATCTAATACATTCACTTTATCTTCATTTACTATTGAATCGTAACAATGGTACTCTATTAAATTGTACTTCAGCATATCAGTGATCTTTTCATAAATAATATCCTTTGAAATTGTTCCTACAAAGAAATATACAGTTTGATCATAATTCTTCTTTAACAAGTGTTGTATCATGTTAAATATAAGCGTTGTCTTTCCACTGTTCTTCTTAGCTAATATAAATATATTGCAGAAAGGCTCTTCAAAATAATCATAGCCTAAAACATTATCTCTTGATCTCTTTTTATTACCTTTGACTACTGATTCTACTGGCGTTATGACAACGTCATTACATTTCTCTAGTTTTATTTTACTCATTTAAAGAAAAAACAAAAAAACAATTATATAAAGAATATAACCATTATGTTAGTTATTAGTTAGTTAGTTTAAATAACACTTACAATTCCACTTCCATTGATTGTACACATTCTTCCTGTAACTATATAGAAACGATGAGTGATATTAAAGTTAGTGAAATCATTTGTACCAGGAGTAGACAACTCAAAAGTGATCTTTAAGTCACTAGCTAATGGTCTTCCTGATTGATTCTTGATATTATCCAAGTCTTTAGATCCAAAATTCAAAATTTCAAAGAACTTCTTTTCAAAAGGAATATGTCTTTTGAATATATCAAACCATGAATCTTTGAAATAATCTTGTACAGTCATGTAACTATCATAATACTGCATTAATGAATAGTCTGGTTGATACACAAAATCGTTAATCATCCATCTGAATTGTGCATTTTCAGGAATTACTGCATATCTATTTTCTGCTGTGCCACCACTCATATCATGTGCTGTTTGAGTTCCTTCGATCCATGGTCTATAGATAATGTAACGTAAGAATGGTCCATTTGAACTGTTTAATGTAAAGGAATAGTTGAATTGTCCAGATCCACCTTGATTTACTGTTAATGTATGACACTTTACATCATTGAACTGGATTGGTTTAGATAAACAGTAACTTCTTGTATTGTTATTACATTGAGTATCCTTATTCAAATAAGCATAGAAATAAAAGTTCTTGAATTTAATTGAATCTGGTCTTATTCCATCTGTAGGCCAGTTTATTGTTGTAGCTGCGCCTTTATCATTATTAAAACCCATAATTTGTCCAAATTTAGGACTTTGTTGGAAATTGAAACATAAATACATTCTCTCTCCAAAGAATACATCACTTTTCATTGATAAAAATGTATTGTAAAATTTACCTAAAAACATCTTTACATGAATAGTTTTAGACTTTTTATACTGTTGATATTTATCTTTTGTTCCAGTAGCTGTAACAAATGTAGCTTCTTCTTTATCCATTTCCCATTCATTTTCATCAAGAATTAAATGATCATGGTATTCATCATTCCATTTTAATTGAATTCCATCATAATAGTTTGATTGATAAAAAATGTCAGATCTTTTTCTCACTAATTCATCCATAAACACTCTATAGTGTTCATAATTGTCATCAAGCTTAACTAGATCTGTTCCTGTATTATTACATAAACGAAATGCTGCTAATCCAAATCCTTCTTTCATTCCTTTTATATATTTTGGATATAAAGTAGTATCACCTGCTACATCACCACTACCATCAGTTTTTTTAAATGCATTTGCTGCAGCAAGTGGATGAGTTTCAATTTCGATATCATATTGAATGTAAGACTTTGCAAGGTTTATAATGTTCTCACCACTTAATTCGAACCTTATTTCATCTGAATAAGTATTATCTTTAAGTTGATAGAATGATTTTGTTTCCATTGGTGTCAACTTGACATACTGGTAAAAGGCCATCATTGCTGGAACGTCTACACCGTGTTTTTGCTCTTTTGGGATAGTTAGAGACATCAGAAACTCAAAATAAAAAATAAAATAAAAATTAGACTTTAAATACAACAATATCTAAATTAAACTCGATATTATCAAGATTGAGTTCATAACCATTTTGTTGAGTAATCTGAATAGTAATTTGTCCATTAGTATAAGTATTATTGAACATTTTGCTAGTATTAAGAATGTCATTGTTCTGGTATGTAATAAATGGTAACTCAGGGTTTGCTATTGGTATATTTTCTAACACATTTGAATCTTGAATGATGTTTACAATATCTAAACGAATGGATATCGCACTAACCCATATAAGAGATGGACGATATGGTAATTGAGTAAATGGGAAATCTACTGAAAATGCAGCTAATGCTTTTTCTGTTCCTTGAGGTCCTGGAACAAATTTATCATAACATAACCAATAGTTATTATTTGGAATACCTAATATCTTGTAGGCTAAATCTTTTGTTACTATTTCTATTTTTGAAATCCAAAAAATAGGTTTTGTTAAACTATATAATGCATTCATTTTACTTGCAATTTTTAAATGTCTGGTATGTTCATCATCTTTATCATCTAGCTTAAATAAATCACCATTACCTTCTATTACAGGTGTATATAGTATATCCTTAACTATAAACAAATCATCATCAGGAATTTCGAAATCTATATATTTTATAGAACGTATTCCATCATTGATTAACTTAATAATCTGATTCTCATCATAAAAACCTTCAGGGATTTGTACTGATACACATACTGTGGGTTTTTCTGGCGCTGCGCCATCTTCTTTATTATAATCACATGTAAATAAGAACTGAAACGTATCGTTTGTCTCTGCTTGTATAGTAGGGAAAGAATTGGGTACAACTGCGTGTAATAACGACACATGAGTATAATCTTGATCAAATGATGGTAAGGCTAAGGTCTTTTTGTATCTATTCCCTACTCCGAATGTCCCTGTAGTCATTACCATATCAGAATTTAAATAGTAAACACGGTGATTAGAGACTAACATTTTGAAAAAAATAATAATGTCAATATTGGTAATATTAGTAATATTGACACTATTTTTATTTTATGGAAGATAATAAAAAACCTAAACATAGAACAGTTCCATTCAAATTAACAGAATTAGACAAACAAGTAATCATCAGAAGCTTCAGAAAAGACGGTAAAATCAGAGCTCCCACAAAATCGAAATTATATCATTTAATTTCAGGATCAAAATCAAGACTTACATACTCAGAGATAAGATATATATTGAAATACATCGAAGATGAGTACAAATATTACATAGAATCAAAGTTTAAGACAGGTTGTTTTAATGGACCAATCATTGAACAAGTAAAAGTACCTCTTAACGCGCCAAAACTAACCGCTTCAAGCTTCGCTCAAGCCTTAAGTAAACACAAAGAACACAGAATTGCAGGTCAAAAGAAGACAAGAATGATGTTAGAACAGATTTTAGCATTACATAAGAAGGAAGAAGAGGATTTTTTACCTCCACAAGAGATAATTGACATAAAAGATGACGAAATTAAGGTAAAAGAAGAGGTAAATTACGTAAAACCGGTCACAAAATCGAATGTAAACAGTTTAAGTGGTTTAGAAGACTTGTCTCCTGTTAATTCAGTTCCTAGTTTAAGCCCAAAATCAATAACAGATAAAAGCATTATAAGACCTAATTGTATTATTTTTTAATTATTTTTGTTAATTGATTTAAAATTTTTTCTTATGGGGAACGATATAATGACAATTTTACTCTCTGTATTAGTATTTATACTCTATATGCTCGCTCTGGCACTGTACAAATACTTCAAAGCACACAATTGTATTCCAAATGAGGTAGATATCGCAGACATTCGTTCAAATATGACTGATATGATGGAGAAAGGCTTGCAGCATGACAAGACATTGGAAGATATAAAGGCATATATAGACATTGTGAATAAAAGAAAGCACACAGTTTAAATAATTTGTAACGAATTAATTTTTTATTATATATTAAACGGCTATTTTTTAGGGAAAGTGAAACGACTCTTTATTTAGGGAAAGTAAAACGACTATTTTTTAGGAAAAGCAAAACGACTATTTTTTCATTAAAGAAAATAAAACTTATTATTGAGATTCGAACACGTTTTCATCATTTAAATAGCAACGGTTAAACCGTTAGACTAAATAATTGCCCAAAATAAAGTACATGTGACGATTCATTTTGTACAATGTCGTTTGAAGAATAATTCTCAAACGTTGTGTCAAAAATAGAATATGAAGAAATTTCTGAGAAAATTCAAAAATTTGAATTTTCAAACATTCAAATCTATTATGACGAGATTTGACTTGAACAGTTGGTTTGTGCATCAAATTTCAAATCTATTCTGAAATTATTTAGTTGGCTTGTCCAAATTGAAATTGAAGAATCATATAAGAATATTTGTGTTTTGTTATTTTTAAAAATATTGATACGGCATTTAGAGCAAATTTGAATTTTTGAATTTTTTAATTTCGCGCCTTTTTTTTATTTTTTTAAAAAAATATTCCTTAAAAAATTATATCCGTTTCAATTCAAGCCACAGAATAGTCGAACTTTTTTTCAAACATTGAGTGCTAGCATAGTTATAAAGTCACGTTTTACATCAAACATTTTGATTTGAGTCAATATTTACACTAATCGTAAAAATTGATCTCAAGCTTTTTCAATTTCAAAAATCGTCAAAATCATCAAAAATGAGTAAAACTATCGTCAAAATTCTTTATGAAAATGGTAATGGAACCTTGCTCGAGAATGCTCTCGCAAATATAGAGCGTTTTAAATCCGATTCCTATTCGATGTATGAATTTGATCCTTCAAAAAGTGTTTTAAATCGTTCTGAAGATGAAACAATTGCAGATATGAAAGATTTACATGACGAATTCATAATGGAAGATTTACTTAACTATTTAGCAAAAAGTGTATTTTTTCAATTTAATTTTAGGAATAGCTATTTTGGTTAGAGTGAATGAAAAAGACGAGCCTGTTGATGATGATTTACAATCTGATGATGAGATGGTCAAGCAAGTTGTATTCAACAGCTGTGGTGTAAACACCAACAAGAAGACCTTAAAAAGAATGGATTTCAAAGGCTGTAAATTTGTGGTACCAAATGGTAATTATCCAAATGAATACAGTTTTAGTTACATTGATGTGGTACAACCAAAGAGAATTCTTAAAGTTGCCAAGAATAGTGTATGGAGTGCTCCTAAAAAGGTTAAACAAAGAGATCATCAAATTGAACAAAAAGAAGAAGTTGTAAATTTAACCAATGAAAAAGTCAAACGTGCATTTCCCATTATGAGCACACATGGAAAAAGAGAAGAATTCATAATGTGTTAAAAATGAGATCAATTGATGATCAAGAAAATGCTGTTAAACAATTAGTGAACATCACTATCAACAATGAATTAAGATTGCCTGAATTAGAATTATCAAACTACTATTAAACAATTGAAATCTTAATTCTTGCATAAAGAGGTTTGAATGTTTGTTTGAGTTTTGGGGAACTTAAAAAAAATTTTGAATGAATCAAGCTATAACTCGTGGTCTAGCTTGGTGGCACAGCATTCGAGCCTAATGGTCTGTAGCCCTTACTATATATTATTGTAGTATAATCCGTAAGGAGTAAGCGGTAGAGCATATTTTCTCTGTCCCGATATTTTTGGTTTCATTTTTCATAATTATGGCATAAATAGTCTGAACTATAGTTAATAAGGACATATATATAATTATACATCAAATATAACATACATTTGTTGTACGCCGTTGAGCTAAATGCGCCGTTGAGCGTTAAGATGACTTTTTTCAATTCTAAAATGATAGTGTGTGGTTTGATGGCGAGTTATATGCAAATATAATCTTACTTTGTCATATAAGCTACATCTGCGATACAGTCAAAACCGTGTAATATGTACTCTTTTTTACCTAAAAGTTCATATTACATTTTTGTTTATTGCATATGATTTTTGGGGATGCTAATCTCAACATATAAATTTACCATGTATTTTTATGTAATATACTTGCAGCTTTTAATAAAAAAATAGATAATTACGTTAATAAAATATCAAATAGTATTGACTGTTTATAGAGAATAAGATAAAATTATCAAAAAACTTGAATTTTTCAAGTTGCATTTTATAATGTCAGCAGTAAAAAGACCTTATGATCAAGTATATAACTACTTCAATACAAACGTAAGCATAACCAAACCTACTGAAAAGTCGAAAAGAATTGAATGTAAAACATGTAAAGAAATAGTTGTATGTCATGCCACTTGCTTAAAAAGACATGTGAAAAAGTATAATATATATAGATTATAATTTATTAGCTGCAAAAAAAGTAAAATAGTTCAAGAAAAACTGGATCTAACAAAATACAATCAGAGAAAGATTAACGGTTATTTAGCTGATTTTATTATAGAGAATTCATGCAGTTTTAAGTTGATTGAATCAAAAACATTTAAAAACTTAATCAAATCTATCAACCCTTCCATTAAACTAGGTTCAATCAAGTCTGTTAAAGATATAATTAAAGAAGAAGGTGAGAAGATAGTAAAAGAATGCATTAAAACCAATGAAAAAATGTGTATTATAATAGATGGATGTGTTGTTCCCCGTATGGCGGAAATCTATATTGCAGAATGATTCAATCAAAACTAATATGATATTCATGATGTTCGGAGTTAGTTATTTTAGAATATATAGGTTTCGACCCATATAAACAACTTTTTTAGGCAACGAAAAAATGTCTTAATATGACATGAAACCTATCTAGATAGACTACAAAATTCATGTAGATTATGAATATAATATTATTTTATATATATACACTCAAAATGAAAATTATCAGTTATTCAGGATTTAAGAATTTGACCCCTTCTGACGTCATTTCTGTCTCGAGTTTTCTATCAAACTTTTGAAATGTTTTTCTTGATTTTTCTTATTATATAGTGTTTTTTAAATTACTTTACTATAAATATTAGAATTAATAATGAACAATTTACCATTTGATATACATAGAAACTAAAATACAATTAAATCTACCTAAATAGCTAATGTTCATATATTTTATAATTTATAAATGAAATGTTTATTAAACAATTTATAATTATTTATTTTATATAGCTTATTTTAGTTAACTGCTTCTATTTACTAATTACTTAAATATGAGACTACTGCATATTTCATTTACTCATATTGGATAAGAACCATTATTAGTTGATTATAAATTTAAGTTAATTCTATTCTAAAGTCATCCTATACAGTCATTTAAAAATATATCCGTTTCCTTTGATATTTGAATTTAATTTTGAAAATGTAAGTGCTATATATATTATTTATATATTATTATTATATATTATTATTATATTATAAATTATATACTCATGTAATCATATTAATATATTTATTACCTGATTTTAGATTTAATATAACAATCATCCTTACAGTACTTGTTTATCAAATGTTGTATATGGTTTTTATACTTATTACACTTGATTTTTTGTGATGAGTCATTTTAAACATCGTTATAAGCAGAATATAATTCTAGGTTACAATAATGAGTTTGATAAAGAGTGCATACACTAGTTATATGATTTTTTAAAGTATTATGGAAATGATATGTCTTACTAGTTTATAAAAGAAGATCCACAAGATTATGAAATTGCTGGTTTGTTCGTTAAATTAAGAAACATAAAAGAAAAAGCAATAATCTATTACAGTGTGAAAGATGAAAAAGTCATAAAAAGATTTGATTATCTTCATACAATTAATTCAAATGATATGTTTCAAGAAGTGGAGAGAGTAATATGATCTAATATGCTGTTTGTTAAATTAGATGAGATAATAGCTGATTTTGATAGTCCTTCAACAGGAATAGTAGATCCATCAGTTCCAACCACTACAGCTACAGCAGCACCCCAACAGAAGCTGCTCCAGGAGCAATAACATATTCGATTTATTAGTAATTTCTCAATGTCTTTATTATCAAATCATCGAATAATAGAGAATATAAAACTTGCTTATATAGATGGAAGTAGTGAGATGGTAGTAAAAGAAATAATTGAAGTTTCATTTCTTCATTTGGGAAGTGTAAATGGTGATAATTGTAATGGTAATATATTATACAGTAATGCGATGACATACAGTTTACTTAGTCGAAGTTATCAAAACTTAATGAAAAGTTATGAGATAATCACTTCCTTTATAACAAATGAAAGAAATTTAGTATATAAAGGAAGTTATGAAATGAAAGATATAAGCTGCACAGCTGCTTACGATGTAGTATCTCAAATCAATACAAATTGTCAAGGAAGTTGTTTAATAATTAGTGTAATAACAATGAATAGTGTGGATTATCCAGTATTGAGTTTCAGTTTAGATGAGATAATAATCAATAGTTATTTGAACAGTTATGAAAGTGAAAGTAGTAAATCGTTAAAAGAATCGTTGAAGTTATATATTGATTAACTAATTTTAACATCTACAATGTCAATTGGTTATTCAATAATCAAAATATATGTCGATTCAATCAATCCGATAGGTAAAGATGAAACCGAATATAAAAACGATTATACAATAAGTGATGAGTTAATAAAAAGTTCAAACAAACGAATAGGTATTTGGCTAAATGAAGAAAATAATGATGTTCGAATTTATTATATTATGAAGCAATATGAGATTTATATAAATTCAAATGATGGCTTTAGAGGTAATTCAATTCAATTATCAATTCTTTATTGTATGAATAATGATGAAGAATTAAGTAAGATGGTGAATAACACAGAATATGAGATAATAATCAGTAATTGTAATAGAAATATAATTGAAAATCATAAGAATGAGATAGAAGAGAATAATGTGACCATATTTTCAATAAGAAAAGAAGATTCAAATACATGTGATGATAAAATGTATAAATATATTATTATTGTTATTATTATTATTCTATATTGAATAGAATTCATTCTTCTACTTCTCCATCTCGAAGAGTCTTGCCAATAGTAGAATATTTGCTATCTAAATCAATATCCAAAATAATCTTAATCTATCCAAAAGGTTTTGAATATGCTTCAGATTATGATTTATTAACTAGTTCAATTAATGCATTAGGAGCAACAATATCTAAAGAATATAAAGTGAATGAAACAGATATTAATGACATTATATCAGCAGTTCAAGCAGCAATGGCTTCAGTTAGAAAATATATAAATGATGGTGGTTTAATCTTTAATTTATTAGAAACTGAAGCAAGTAATATAATGTATGAGAAACTGTTTAGCATATGAGAATAGCTAAGAAATCTCTTCAAAATATCGAATAATCTCCAGAAAGATAGAGAATTTTAAGAAAGTAGATAAGAAATATCGAAAAAGATATGACATCATTGTGAAAGTATGTGTTATACATATGATGATAGTTTAATTAGTAAAATAAGAATGTTAATATTTGGAAATGAAAGTATATTATCAGAAAGTGAATCTGTTGGAATAGCAACAATCGAATATATAAAATCTGATATAAATTCAATCAACTTATTAGAATTTCTTCAATCAAGTTCAATATTTACATCTTTTGGAGATATTTCAATTGGTTTTGATAATTGCATAAACTTCCCAATGTTTTTATTAACAAGTGTAGATGGTAAAATCGAAGAGAAAGTGATATTATATAAAAAATGGAATAGTGATACTTATCAAAGCAATTTCAATGAGATTCATTTAAATCGAATAATAATATCTTTAATATTACTATTTCCAAGTACTGGATTATTTGCTTATCGTGGAGTAGATTTAGTATCAAGTTATTTATCAACAATCGAATATTTAAATGAAGTAGAAAGTGAAAGTGGTTTATTCTATCTACTGAAGATGTTAGAAGTAAAAGATCAGTTATTAAGTTATTAAGAATATATTTCATACAGGAATTTCTTTTCCAACAAAATATCCAATAATCTCTTGGATTGGTTCTAATTTAGGTATAAAAGAACGGCTGACCAAGTTCCAATGATAAACTATAAAATGGAAGATATAGTATCAACATCAAATAGTGAATTAAGTTTGGTTTGGTATAATAATACTAATCAAATGAATTATTCTAATCAATTATTATCATGGTTAAATTTGTTACCATTTGTTTTTTGTATTGGTGTTTGGTTTTTTACAGATACAATCAAAAACAAGAATCAAAAACACAAATTAAAAACACCATATATATGACTGTTTTATTATCTATATATAATATAATATATACTATCTATTTATATAATCTATTTTATACATAATATATAGCTAATTTATCTTTCATATAGGTTATCTGATAAGCACGATATTAGAGATACTCTTGAATATAATCATAAAGCAATCTTTTTTGAGAGTATTGAAGAATTAGTGAAAAATAAGAAACGTTCTTCTATTTTTACACAAAAGAAATTTGACGAATACATAAAATGTATTAGAGACTACAAGCATAAAGGTTTTGAATTCAATGAAACTGATGGTAAGCTTACATGCAAAGGAAAAGAGATCATAACAATTGATAAAGCTTTTACACTTATTGAGAAATTACATTTGGAGTTTGCTCATCTTAAATCTGATCCTCTCTTTGATAAGATTCAAGAAATGAATTTATATGGAATAACAAGAGAAGTTGTAGAAATATATGTTAAATTATGCAATGGATGCAAAGAAACAAAGAAAATAACATTACAGAAACCAGTAAAGCCGATTATATCTCATTATCCTAAAGATCGTGTGGTAATTGATTTAATTGAAATGACAGCATTTAATCCACATAAAAAAAGAGGTAAATACAATTATATATTGACAATGATAGATCATTATTCAAATTTTACAATGCTTTACCCACAAAAGACGAAAACAGATAGAGAAACAGTGAAGAATGTCCAGTCCTATATTAGAATCTTCGGTCCTCCAAGAATAATTCAATCTGATAATGGTGCAGAGTTTAAGAACAAATTGATGAAGGATTTATTAGAAAAGTACAATATTAAAGAAGTCCACAGCTCTCCAAGACATCCGCAATGCAATGGTAAAGTTGAAAGAATGAATAGATTAGTCAAAGAAACAATTACAAGTTATCACAATATTGAACCAAAAGTTTATTGGATAAATTTTATAGAAAGAACAATTGAAAGAATAAACTCATCAAAATGTAGAAGAACAAGATGTAAAGCTATATGATTATTTTTTATGAGTGTTAATGAGATAATGAAACAGAATCCAAAGTTTAAACTTGAAGGAATAGTAGAAGAAGATTATGATGATGATAATAATGATGATGATGTTTGTGATTATATTGATGATGATGTTTGTGATTATATTGATGATACTGATAATGAACTTGATGAATTATACTTCGATTATGAAGATAAAGATGATATAGATAACAATGAAATGAAGAAAAAGAAAAGAGAAGATGATAATTACAAAAAGAACGAGAAAAAGTTTAAAAAAGAAAATAGCAGGAAGAAAGATAAAGATGATAATTTAGATGATAATTTAGATAATAATAGTTTAGAAGAAGACATAGTTGAGAATATAAATGATGATAAAAGTATAGATGAAACACTTTTAGATATTGAGAAGAATGAGAAAGAGACAATAGCGAAGAATGAAAAGATAAATAACCATGAAATTAAAGAGTTGAAATCAGTAAAAGATAAGAAGTTTACAAAAAATAAAAAGGTCTATGAAGATGAAATAGTAGATATTATTAATGAAACTAATGAAGATAATGATGAAGAAGAATCGACAGAAGAGGAAACTGAAAGTAATGAGTTTATTGCTAATGTAACAAAGCACTTCAAAGCAGCAAATCAAATATATGATGAAATGAAAACTAGACAATATAAATATAATAATAATATGGTAAATGTTTCCAAAAAGAAATTAAAAGGAAAAGAAATAGCTCTTAAAGAGGGAGATGTTGTTGTATATTCTGAAAATAGAAAGAATTATCAAGATAGAAACAAGTTTGCAATAGTTAAACAGGATAAGAAGGCGAAGAAAGAAAAGTTATATATAATGTATATTATTATTATATATATATATGTATATATAGAACTGATGATTATAAAACTATTAGAATAAGACCATCAACGCCTGTACATAAAATACAACTCACAGAGGAAGTAAATGCTGTTACTAAAAGAAAAGCCAGTAAAATATATGTACATATAAATATATATACAATATAATATAGATCGATAATACTCCACAAAAGAAGAATAAATATTGTTCAGAATCTGATATTGAAAGAATACACGACATTGTAAGAAATCCTAAGCTTAATGCTGTTTATGAAACAATAGCTATTCCTTTCAATGATAATATTGAACAAAATCAAGTTGATGAAAGAAAATTAAAATATGTAATAGAATTGATGAATAGAATAGGTAAAGAACAATTGGATCTTGAAGATTTACAATATTTATTAAAATTATATTATTATAATAATATTTATAAAGATTATGATAATAATTATTTACATGATGGAAAGTTTGAAAAGTTTTTAATCATATCCAATGGCATTTATTACACTATGGTTGTTAACAATAAAAAACAAACAGTTAATATCATAGATCCATCAGGCGAAGGTAACTATGATGAAGATTTAAAGAAATTATCTACTCATGTTACAAGTACAGATGGAAATGATTATAAAGTAATGTATGATGTCATCGAAGTAACCCATCCACAAGCAACAGAAATAATAGCATTAATTACTTTCATGGCAAGTATTAAAAAAACTCAATTTGGATTTATAGACAACGCATTAATGGAAATACTTTTCAAAGATTATTTAAAAACCTTGGTTAACAATCATTCCAGAATTATAGAGTTAGCATATATAGAAGTTATGCCGATTAAAGAAGATAATGCCAATGATCAAAACATCTTGTACGATGAAGTTCAATACAATTCATTAAATTTTTTGGATAAAGTTAGACTCAACTATCAATATAACGATGAAGGAGTAAGATATTATGGAACAGAAAAGGATTATTTTATTAGAAAAGTAAATGATATAAAGGATGTTTTAGACAAAGATACAATGTTGGATGATGACCAATTCAAGATTCTCCTACATTTTATGAATAGTAATAATGATCATGTTGTAGATCCATTACTATTTTATTATCAAGACAAAGCCAAAATCAAAATCAACATAAATGGAATATATTTTTTTCCAGTTGTTAAAGATTTACATTGGACGTTGTTTGAAGCAGATTATATAATAAACAGATACATCAAAATTACAGTTTATGATTCAATGGGTTATTTTAGAAATAATAATAAAGAAAGAAGTGAAATAGTTAATACAATCTCATCAATATTTGTAATGAACAGTGAAGATTATGAACTTAAAGTGAAGTATCATGAATCCAAGTTGATGCAAGGTAAGGACAACAGTTGTGGTTATTATGTGTTATTTTTCTTAGCTGCGAGAATCAACTTCTTGGATATTGAAAAGATCCCAAACATTGAATCATTTAATATTGACTATTTTATCAAAGATATTAAGAAAGGATTACAGAATTTAGATGATAATGAAAAGGCAAAGATGTATTTCTATGCAAGTAAAAGACCAACTTATTACAAGAATTAATGCACTCATTATTACTTCTATTACTATTATAAACACTATATTTCTTATATTCTATTAATAATTTTTAATTTTTGAGTATAAAATAAAAAGCAACTGCATAATTTAAAACTATGTATAATTTGAATTACAATATTGTTCAGCTTTATAAATATATTATAAAATATGAAATTATGTAATTTTGACTTAATCGATTAAGAAAATTTTTGAAATTTTGATATTCATTACATGTGATTATATATAAATGTAAATCACTTAATAAGCATTTGAATTATAATAATTTTGTTTCATTTCAATATAGATAATGTAGTTAAAAATCGATTCCGCCATATGGGGACTCCAATTTCATTCATCTCCCATATGGCTTTTAGAAGACTTACATTCATTTCATTTATATGAATGAATTACAATATTGTTCAGCTTTATAACTATATTATAAAATATGAAATTATGTAATTTTGACTTAATCGATTAAGAAAATTTTTGAAATTTTGATATTCATTACATGTGATTATATATAAATGTAAATCACTTAATAAGCATTTGAATTATAATAATTTTGTTTCATTTCAATATAGATAATGTAGTTAAAAATCGATTCCGCCATATGGGGACTCCAATTTCATTCATCTCCCATATGGCTTTTAGAAGACTTACATTCATTTCATTTATATGAATGAATTACAATATTGTTCAGCTTTATAAATATATTATAAAATATGAAATTATGTAATTTTGACTTAATCGATTAAGAAAATTTTTGAAATTTTGATATTCATTACATGTGATTATATATAAATGTAAATCACTTAATAAGCATTTGAATTATAATAATTTTGTTTCATTTCAATATAGATAATGTAGTTAAAAATCGATTCCGCCATATGGGGACTCCAATTTCATTCATCTCCCATATGGCTTTTAGAAGACTTACATTCATTTCATTTATATGAATGAATTACAATATTGTTCAGCTTTATAACTATATTATAAAATTATATGAAAGTCAAAATTATAGAAATTCGATATTTAATGTATCTCATTTTTATAAAATCTTAAAGTATCAGTCTATAATATTGCAGAATATATTATTAAATAATTTTATGACTACTTTAGCATAAAAGAATTAGTAAATGTTTTAAAAATAGAAAAATTGCACAATTAAGGGGGTGAAAAAATTAAGGAATTTCATTATATTTTTTCGATTATCATAATAACCAGATGGAATTTTTTTATAATATTTTATAATATTCTTAGTTAGAATATGTACTAATAGAATATTAAATAATATTAAATATATTGGTGAATTGAGTGATATCGTCTCATGTCTTACATATGATAAAGTTTATTATATATTTGTTAATAACTAACTCCGATCATCATGAATATCATATTAGTTTTGATTGAATCATTCTGCAATATAGATTTCCGCCATACGGGGATTTCCGCCATACGGGGAAGAACAGGATGGACTAATACAAATAATAGATCCATCATAAATATTGCTGTGAAACAAATTAATACTTACTTTCTCGAGTCAGTATTTATTGATGAGAATCAAACAGCCAAAAATATAGTCAAACTAATAGAGACTACGTTATTAAAATATGGTATTACTCATGATAAAATTGTGGCAGTTAGCAGCGACAACAACTACACCATGAAGCGTGTAGGCAAGATAATCCAGAGTATAAACAATGCTCCTGTGATTATTTGTGGCTGTATTAGCCACACACTTAATTTAGTTTGTAAGAAAGTTTTGGAGCTTAATAAATATAAATCTATTTTAGATAAATGTAATACAATAGCTCATAAGCTAAATACGTCAGTTACGATTAGAATAATAATATTCAATAAATTGAAAAAGTTTATACAAGTAAGAAAGGGAGTTACTACTCGCTGGAGTAGTTACTTCCAGCTTTTTAAAGGTGTGTTAGATAATCAAGAGATACTTGTAAGAATTAACTTATTAGATAAGAATGAAATACCTATAATTAAAGAATTATATAATATTACAGAATATAAATACCAAAAAGTTCAATATTTGAGTAGAGACAATTCTACTCTTTCATTTGCATATAAAGTACTCTCTAAAGCTAAAAAGGATCTATGTAGAATGAGTAGCACAGAAAAAGAAAAAATAAGTGTAATATATCAAAAAGAGAAGAAACTAATCAATTATAGTATATTGATATTAAGTGAGTATTTAGACGTGAGTAGTTCCAAAAAGTTTAATGAAAGAATTGTTAATAGTATAAAAAGATACATTTTAAATAGATTTTCTCATATTTGTGATAAAAAGCTTACAGAAGAGTTATATTATTTTGAAAATAGAATGAGATATGGAATGTCTCCAGCTAATATTTTTGATAATTCGAAGGAAATGAATCCGAAGATATGGTACAATAGCTACGGATGTTATTTTCCCAATTTGAAAAGAATATTTGATTATCTAAACATAATCCCTACAAGTTCTGCATATATTGAAAGAACGTTTAGTATTGAGTCATTTATTCATAATAAAACAAGGAACAAACTCAATATTAGTTTAATTAATAATATGATGAGAATAAAAATGAAACAGCTAAATGACAGAATAACTACAAATGAAGATAGTTATGACCATGACGATTATGATGAAGATGAAGAAAGTGATTATGATGAGACCACCACAAAGCCCAACTTATTAATTATATTTCTTTTTTATTATTAATTTATTTTTTACAGAAATTAAAAAAAATTTAAGATTCTGTAGAATAATATCTCATATTGGTAGTTGAGTGTGAGGAAATGGACTTCCCGATAGGGTTTTGTCCCGGGACGTGTCCCGTCCCTATCCCTCGTCCTATCCCCGTCCTGCCTACCCAAGAACATAACATATGTTGAAATTATTAATCTTTGTAATTATTTTATTTTTTAAATCGCTAGAATATATTAACATATATGTCTCATTAACATATTGATGTAAAAGAAAATTTTCTTTATTTAATATCTTCAACAAAAGTGTTTAATTCATCAAATGTAAAACATATTGTTCTTATCTTTTTCTTTGCTTCTTCAAAAAGTTTAGATTTATCAGTTTTATAAGTCATTGGTTGAAAAATTTTGGGATATTTAGATATTTTTCGATTATCTTTTAATCTTACACTAACTTCGTTATTTGGGCTTATATAAAATAAACCATATGGAGAATTATTATTAATAGCTGTTTTGTGTTTGAAAAACATTTTATATAGATTTTGAAGAATCATTATCATTTCAGGTGCTAATGAATGACTCTTTCCAACAGTAATTTGAATTCCATATGAACCTAGTAATAAATCAATATCGGGGTGATTATGTTTATAATTTAAGTCAATAATTGGAAATTCTTTCTTCTTATAATTAAAAGTGTCTATTTCTTTCTGTAAATCACCATCATCTGAAACTTTAACTATTTCTTTTTTATCAAAGACAACATATTTATTCTTTTTATCATCTAAGTAATATTCTTTAATTTCATTAATCAAACTATCATAAAAAGTTTTACAATTCTTCATTAAATATGATATAATTCTTTCATATAATAATCCAGCTAAACTTCCTACTGGATTTTCTTTTAATAGTTTTATCATTTTTTCACAACTTTCTTTATCATTTATCTTATAAAGTTTATCACATACCATCTTTTTGACTTCTTCAGATATAAATATAAGACCATTGGATTTTATAATACCATTTTCATCTTCATATGTATCATATATCAATATATTATCATATTCACCTTTTGAAAATGGAGATTTATTTATTCCTTTTAATATTTCTTCCATTATCACTTTGTTCTTTTCATCATTAATTGCAGTATTTATATATTTTTCACTATCTTCATTTTTATAAAAACCAATAATACCTTTATATAATGGATATTTTTCTTCATACACTTTTTTCCACTTGTTATATTTATTCTTATTGAAAAATATTTGTGATTCATTAGAATTTATTTCATCACTATTTGTAAATCCTTTATATGTAATATCCAGTTCAATTCCATTCAATTTTCTAACTTCAATAAATCTTGTTTCTCCAACTTTCTCTACTTCTTCTTGTGTTAATTGAGGTATATACATTATTGATGGAAATCTTTTACTTTGAAATGTTTTATACTGATTCTTGGATGGATTAGCTAATAATATTATCATTTTTGCATCTGCATAATCATCTTCACCAATTACAACTTCATCAGAAATTACTATTTGAAATTTATTTTTCTTATCATAATATTCTTTGTTTTTGTAAGGACAGGTTTTTCCTTTAATTAAATGTAATATACTAACACTTTTACCGAATGCCTTATGAATATCCTCTCTAATGATATCAACAAACTTTGACTTTCCTATTCCATTATGACCAAATATTAAATAATTTCTTTGGTTATCATTATTAATATTAAAATTTGAAGGGAAAATAATATTCAACATCTTTTTATAACATTCTCTCACCAAAGTAACTTTACTATTATGTATATACACTTCCATTTTTGATAAAACTATTCTATTAGTAGTACTTGATGATAATAATGTTAGTGATGGTAATTTTGGTGGTGATGTTGTAGCTGATGGTGGTGATGATATATTCCATTGTTGCTCATCTTCTTTTTCTATTTCTACTTCTTGTTTTTCTTTTCTTTCCGATTGTTTCTGTTCTATTTCTACTTCTTGTTTTTCTTTTCCTTCTTGTTTCTGTTCATTGTCATCATCTTCATCCTGTCCATTATCTTCTTCTTCTTCTTCTTCTTGACTTAATGATATAGGAAAAGTATCATTATATTTTACTCTTCTATTTAGTATTATACAACATTTAAACTCATATCTTTCATTCATATTATATTTCTATTTAATTATAAATATAAATATATGTATATACTCTTATAGATTCTTTTATTTTTTCTTGTATTTCATCATCATTCTTAACTTTTTCATTATTCAGAAGTACTTTTATAAATACTCCATTCATTATCAAGTCAAAGAAATTATTTTCATCCAATATATAAAACACTGATTGTAAAGAATTTGGAGGATGATAAACTGGAACATATAACTCAGAATTCATTTCAAAATTAGAATCTTCATAGTTGAACTCAATCATACCAGTACTTAATTCATATGCTATTATCTGTTTTAATGCCATTCTTCTCATATATATATCATTAGTTGATGTATAATATTCTTCAATCTGATGATATTCTTTTTCATTTTTAGGTGGATTAAATTTACATACTATATATCTTTCTACTTCTTCAGAAATGAATTTCAATTTTCTTTCTGGTTGTAGTGTCATTCTTCCAACTTCATTATCCCATACTTGTTTTAAATCATATTTTAATATAATGTTAGATAATTCTTTCAATTTATCTTTTCCCATATAATCATTTACAAACTGAATATAACCTGTTGTTCCTACTACACTTTCTATTAACTGCTTATAATATTTCCAATAATCTCTATTATAATTATTGTTATACAAATAATGGTAATATATTTGTCGAGGATTATTACCATACTTTTCACATATTAGATCAAATTCAGTACCTTTATCAAAATTAATACAATATGTAAACCATTCTTCTATTTCTGTTTTATTTAAAGTATCAAAATATAAATTTTTAGTATTGTTATCAATATATGTTTCATGATTTTTAAAATCAGGAGAACTGATTGATATTACTATATTACTATCCTCAAACTCCTCATTATAAGTATCAACTATTATCAACGAATACTTAATATCATGTGGATTTATTTTGATTTTAAATAGTATATATTCTCCATTAATATTTTCAAACTTGTATACTTCACCTTGTTTTATATCACCATATTTCTTCCCTTTAATGAAATATATGTTTTTCATCTTTTTACAAGCATCGAAAACATAATAATTAAATCCAATACCTAAATCTTCTTTTACTTCAACATCTTTTATTTCATTAATTTTATCTATTATTTCATCTTCTTTCTTTTTCATGTCTATTTTTGTTTCATTAAACTCTTTTGTAATACTATTAATTTCACTAGTAATTTCTGTTTTTCTTCGTTTATATAATTGTATTGATTGATTCATTTTCTTTATATTCACCAATCTGTTTAATATTCTTTCTGTTATTACTCTTTTACATATAACATCATTATCATTTATATTTTTTCTTTTTATCCAATTTTTAAATTGATTTAATTCTTTATCATTAATTACTTTTTTAGCATCATTCAAATTAATGATTTCCTCCAAATTCAAATTATTCTTTCCTTCATATATTGTGTTAGTTAAATTTTTATTATGTTTGATTGTCATTTCTTTATCATATATTTTCAATTTATATGTTTTTCCTTTTTGAGTGTATAAATCATGCTTATCTTTTTTATCATCTATTGTTTTAATCCTATTAATCTCTTTTGTAATATCTTCTTTTAAAATATTAATAGATTTATTACTTTCTTTTATATCAGCTTTAAGTTGTTTTATTACAATATTCAAATCAACAATTCTTTTCTCCTTTTCTTTATTCAATTCATTCAGAAATTCTTCTATCTCTTCATTTTCTTTATTCAACTGTATTTTCTTCAAATATTCTTTTTCTTCTTCTCTATAATCATATGATAGATTATTCTTTAAAAAGAACAACAATACATATATGAAAGAGGTTTTGCCAATACCTGGTTGACCTGTAATGACTATGGAATCTATTTCATCACTTGATAAGAGTTTACATATATCTCTAAACATTGAATTGTAACAATCTCTTATGTAAATAATATTCTTTGGAAACTGGAATACTTTCACATTGGCTTTTGAGAACTCTAAATATTTCTTTGTTTCACCAATTTCAACAGCATTACTATTTTCATCGAGTTTAGTAAGTTCAATTATTTTCAAATTATTCACTATTTTAACGAAAGTATCTGGTGAATCTAAGTACTTTGTATTTTCATCATCAAAATATGTTAATAGTATTATTAAATCATTTATATCACTATTAGATAAATAATCTTCTTGAATTTCATTTAATAAAAATATATCTTCTATTCTTTCTTTTATTACATTAATATCAATATTTGTTGGATTGGCTTTGATTGATAATAGTTCAGATATCCAGTAATACTTTTCATAGTTGTATATACTACAAATAGTATTTGGCACTTTATTCCATGAATTACAGCTTTACCATCTTCAATATTAATTGCATTAAATAAATGATAATCCTTTTTCTCTATATAATATTCTATTAATTTCACTAAACCTTTTCTATCACCAATACTAATACATGGATATATTGATGAAGGTAAGTTTTCATACACTAGTTTTTCAATACCATTTTCCTGTTTAATAAACATTTTCTTTTCATTCATATTATATTTCACTTCATATATTTCTCCTCTACTTCCTTGAATTGAAGATACTATTGGTATTGTTTCATCTCCAATTGTATAACCAAAGCTAATATTTTCATTACTAACACATTTTATCTCAAAATAGAAATGATAAATTCCACTTTTCTCTTTCATTTCTTCATTTATTGTAAAATAATACTTATTACTACGTATATCTTGAAATAACTGATTACACACTACATATTGAATTTCATCCATTTTATTACCACCATTACTGCCATTATTATCATAGCTGTACAATTCATTGATAGACTTTTTGTAATTAACTACATTACAACTTTTATCTTGAGTAGTATTAATATCATATTTTCTAATTGTATATCTTTCTATCATAGGTAATGGAAGATTCCAACTGCTTAAATATTTAACTGAATCATTTTTACCATCAATATATGGGTAAACTGTTGTTGAACTAATTCTACATACACTCACTTCTTTGTTATTTCCTTGTCTAATTGACATTCTTTTGTTAATCATATCATATATCACTTCATATGTATCTCCTACTGTTGCAACGACAAATGCATCATCTTCACTAATTGAATCTTCTTTCAGACGATAACCAAAACTAATACCATCAGTTAAACTCTCTACTTTGACTTTGAAATGATAAATCTTATTCTCCATCTTTTCGGAGATTAAACAATCTTCTTTAGGAACATCTATATTAACGATTTCTGTCATTTCTTCTTCCATACCTTCTTTATCTTCATCTTTATCTTCTGTTTTTCGTTTTTTGGTATTTTTATCTACTTTGTCTTCATATGTTGACTTTCTCTTTTCTATTAAAAAAGTAATAACATGCAAAAGAATACCACGCATTTGATCTATTAACAATATTAATTAAAATAATGGCTTTGAATTAGTTGGTTGATTAGATATGAGCAAAAATAATTATTGCATGTAGAAATAACCAATCAAATTGCTCCACGTATAACCAATCAAATTGCAGAATTTGATTTTTTGAAATTGTTTTATTGATTTATAGAGAGATGAAGCTTTTTCGTTTCAATTAAAATACAAATAAAATGTAACAATTTAAAATCTCTCTTAATTGTTACAAATTAATGGTAAGATCTTTTTCTACATTCCTAATCAATCATCTCTTTCATTCGATGAATACTTTTTAGGTAGTTCTACTCAACTTGTCTTTACCTGCACTATGAGAATTTTTTAACTTTTTTGTAGTTTTCTTAACATATAGTTAATAAATCGGCTAATAGAGTAGGATCGGCTAAAACCTTCGGTTTTCACTTAGCCGTCCGTTGGCCAAGCTTCATGCTATATTTTTGCTAATTAACAACTTCATCTGAAGATGCTCAGAAGATATGTTAGATTTTGATAAATTACTTATCTAAGTCATGTTGTTCCTTGAGTACAACTCCCCGTTCAGCGACTAGCGACTTTATAAACAAACTAAATGCATATTCTTACTTGATTAAAAATAGTTATAGCGCCATAAATCTTATATTGAAATTTGTCTGACTATTATTAATTATTTTAACTTTTCTGAAATGTGCGTTGTGTTTGGACATCATCAATGTTAATCATTAGAAACAATTAGATCGTTTTAGGTATCAGTCTATTATACATAATATCTGAGTAATTAGTAACAAATATTTATACGTATAATTAAGTATATTTGTTTGTAAGATAAAATTTTTTAGAGATTATATTTAAAATAGAATATATCATTTATTCTAAGCTATACTACACCTAAAATAATATATAGCTATACTTTTAAGAGTAATATATTCAATTTTCAGTCTACTAATGTATTTTTAACTCTAGTAGTAATTGAATCAAAAAAAATTAAAAATAAAATTATAATTGTTTTCAATATGTTGGCCATTTGTCTACCAGACACTTTTAAAACAAACTAAATGTATATTCTTACTTGTCTTGATGAAAATTGTTACTTTTATACTTACTGTGTTATATGACCTACATCTGCAGTATACTTCTTTGTTAATATAAATAGTTTGAATATTTGCGCCGTTTGTTTTCTAGAAATTTTTGAAGCAAACTAAATGCATATTTAGCTAATATAGACAAAAATACATTAGCTAAAATGATTAGAACAACTTAATGTTGATCATAAGATATTTAAAACAAAAAAGAAAATATAGAATCAAGCCTTATTCAAGCCTATTTTTTACATTTCTTTTTTATATAGAAAGATTTAATAATTATTATATTCTAATCATTTCAGCTAATGTATTATAGTCTATATTAGCTAAATATGCATTTAGTTTGCTTCAAAAATTTCTAGAAAACAAACGGCGCAAATATTCAAACTATTTATATTAACAAAGAAGTATACTGCAGATGTAGGTCATATAACACAGTAAGTATAAAAGTAACAATTTTTCATCAAGACAAGTAAGAATATGTATTTAGTTTGTTTTAAAAGTGTCTGGTAGACAAACGGCCAACTATGACAAATGGCGCACAACAGTTGAGATAAAGTCCAAAAAAATATATATCGCAGATGTAGCTTATATGACAAAGTAAGATTATATTTGCATATAACTCGCCATCAAACCACACACTATCATTTTAGAATTGAAAAAAGTCTTCTTAACGCTCAACGGCGCAAGACACAAACTCATAAACTAATGAAAAAATAGATATTAGAAGTTATAAAAACACTAAATCTTTTTTTTTATTCTTACACAGTTGTTTCTTATATACAAAAATATCGGCTAAACTAATATACAAAGTGTGATGTATTTTTAATTAGCAAATGAATTTTTAATTTTTCTTTTAATCTAAACAATCATTACACCACCAACTGTTTCTGAACCTAACTTCATCCTATTCTAATTTGTCTTGTTTAATATTTATAACTAGACAATAAGTTGTTTTGATGGACAGTAGAAAGGGAATGTTCTAATGACTTATCTATACTCATGTATATGTATATATACTATAAAATTTTGTGTGTGTTTTGGTAATTAAACCTATTCTAAATGAAAAAGAACATTTTTAACATTTAGGGGTATGAAAATTCTTTTTTTTGTTCCGATTTTTAAAACATTATTTTTGATAGTCGAATGAAATAAAATATGTCTAATTTATATTCAAACTGTATGCAAATATTGGATGAAATAGAATCGTTGAATGCCATATTTTCTCCTGGTATATTTGTCAACATATCTTTGTTGTAATTAGAAGAACTAAACTACGATTTTAATTACATTGCATCATTGAAAGATATTTTAAGAGAAGATAATAAAGATATAAAAATTGACTCTCTGCATCAATTTGATTTATCTCTTAATATGAATGTATTATCGCTTGTTACACATGATCTAGAAAGAAATTAGTGATGAAATATCCATTAAATACACAGTTGGTTTTACTATTCCTCCAGAATATCCAGATATTAAACCAATGGTTTCATTTACAACTCCTCAACTTACAAATTCTCAACAAAATGAGATTCAATATAATATAGAGAAATTCTTACTATCAAATCAGAATTATGAAGTGATTATCTATTCAACATATTTGTTTGTTGAAGATGAACTTTTATCATTATTAGAAAAGAGTAATGATGATGATAACAAATCAGAAACTTCATCATCACAGAAAATATATTTAGGATTTCGAATAATGTGGTTTCATCATATTAGAAATCCACTTAAACGCAAAGCAATAATCAATTGGTCATCAGAATTAGGTTTATATGGTGGTACAAAGATAGGATATCCTGGAGTAGTATATATTGAAGGATTAGAAGAAAATTGTTGTGAAATGGTTAGAAGATTAAAAACTCTTAGATGGAAAGCTATTGTTGTTAGATATGTAGATAAAATACTCTGTAATGATATGGAAGACCTTGATAAGAAAAGAACCTTCCCTAAAACGTTCACAGAATATGGAAATGATGAATTGAATGAAGTGTTTAAAATATTTAAAGAAAAGGGGATGGAAACTATATTTTATGAAGCTGTTCTAAAAATACAAACTGAAAATTAATTATTTATAAATATTTATACCTTTATATCTATATTTTATACATTAAATGAATGAAAAATTGATTATGACATTTGAAATGTAAAATACATTGATTTGACAAGTATCAAGCTTTTTCATATTTTATCAATTTTAAGACTATAGAAATGATAATTAAATCAAATATACATAAAAATGAAGGGTATAATAATCAATCGGCTCAATTATGCTATAATATATCTAAATAGTCTTATTCGAAAAATGATAAAGTGTGGATATGGTGATTTGAGAGTATTAGTTGAAAATGAAGAAATGAAAACATTGAAATCATTATTGTGTTGTTGTAATGATACATTTCGAGAGATTTTAGAAGATAAAGAGTTTAAAGAACCATTAGAGTTATATGAAGGATGTAATAAAGATGTATTTCTGATGTTAGAAAGATATTATGAAGGAAATGATATAAATGTTGAAGATAATAACTGTGTTAAACTGTTATTGATTTGTGTTTGTTATAATGAGAATAGATTGTTGAAAATACTGAAAGAGTATATACTGAAAAGAATGAATGAAAATGATAAAATGATTGTTGAATTGTTGAATGAGAAATACATACTTGAGAATAAGAATCTATTAGAAATGAAGATAGAAATGAGTAAATACTTAAGTATGAAGAATTATCGATTATTGAATGATAAAATGATAAATGAGATGAATGTGAATAGTATAAAAGAAATCTTTAGTAATGAAATAATATTTAATGGAAATAGAAGTGAATTAAAAGAATTATTGAATGGTTATATGTTAATGAATGAGAAATATTTGAATGAAGAAGAAAATGAAATAATGAAAAAGATAATGAACAGAATAAATGAAAATGAAACCAATCAGTTAATAAGATATATCTCAATTCCAAAAATGAAATGATATATGAATATTTGATAGACAATTATCCAAAAGAAAATGAAGAAATCGAAATGAAAAGTATAAAATATTTCTATTCTATTTTTTAATAGAAGAAGAAATGATTAATCCTAATTTTTTAATGGAAAATAATAAAGAATTAAAAGTATTGTTAGTTGAAGGAAATATGATTATTAAAATGATGGTAATGTAAATTTAGATAAAGAAATGAATGATATGGGTTTAATGGTGTATTATATTCAATCTATTGATTATTAGTTGGACCATAATTATAATTTAGTATATTATGTTTGATATATGCAAAAATAAATTAAGATGAGAAGATAAATCTAACAGTTTTTTTTATTTGTTATTAATCTAAAATATTTTATGATTTGAATGTAATTATTCACAAGATATTTAATTTTTACGTATAATTCAAATTTTACACACAATACAACATAATAGAAACGACTATATTTTCATAAAGAAAATGCTGAATTATTTCTATGATTATCTGTTGTACTTACCATTTAGTACAGTATATATATGTTTTTTAATATTTATAGATAAAAGAGAGGATAGAGAAGAGTAATTATGAAGAAGATTTGGTAGTAGAATGTCAGGGTGATATCAGAGTGATTAAAATAATGAATATTAATGGAATAATAGAAAAAATGACATTAAAATTCTGTGAGATTAACTCATTGTTGTTAGATTGTTGTGTATCATATGTATATCCTTCTAATGTGTTCCATTTGTATAATGATGTTGAATGTATGATATTGGAGAGAGAATATTATATGAGAGATTTAGAAGAGTTAATTAAAAGTAAATGGTTTTGAAAGATAATGATGTGGTGATAGATAATATAAAGGGTAGTAATGTAGTATATAAAAGAAATGGTGAAATGATACTTTGTGATTTATTCTTAAACTCATTAAGAAAAGAAGAAGATATGAGAGTGTATGATATCTACTTTAAAAGTCCTGAACAGTTGAATGGATTAGAATACAATGAAAAAAGTGTGATATGGTCAATTGGATGTATTTTATATGAGATGATAAATAAGAAATTACCATTTAATGAAGATAATAATGTAATGAAAACAATGAATAATATTGTGAGATTTAAAATGTGATGAAATGATGAAAGAAATTGTTGGAAGAATGCTGAAAGCGAAGAATGAAGATAGATTGAGTTTAACAGAAATGAGAAAAGAAATGATCAAGATAAGTGAGATAATGAAAGATAGAGATAATTATTTGATGATATGTAAAGAAAGAAAAGAAATAATATATGATAATGATAACGTAATAGCTACACTTACCATAATATATCCATCAGCATGTTATCTTAAAAGTACTAAAAGAGAACTAATTCGTGATAAATTAATAGAATCTTACAATATTGTAGCTAATGAGAGAATCATGTCAATACTATTAATGATGAAGCTATACAAAGAAGACAATTCAATAACTAATGAATTGGAATTTCAAATCTGTCATGGATGTAAAAATAGTAAAGAGTGTTTTTTGGATGAAATTATATGTAATGTTTATATTGATTATGATGATAAAGAAATAATTAGAGTTGATTCAGATTGTTTATGTCTCTGTGAAGAAGGATTGAGTTACTTGTTCAGCATAATGAAAGTGATCAATCCAACAAAAATGAGATTTAGTAAAATTAGTTGTTTTTATTAGTTTAGATTATGTAAGTATTCCATCACAATGTAATCTTAATCATCATTTTATAGAATCATTTGTTAAATCAATTTAGGAGAAATTGAAATATGTCAATCTACAATGTATTCATTAGTCATTTATATTTGCATTATTAATCAACAGTAGAAACGAATTCAATATCAGAAGAATGGAATTTAATGATGAATCAATTATTTTATTATCAGAAAAATTATATAATTACCCAAATCTTCAGAAAGTAGATATTAGAGAGAATAATAATATTATTATCCAAAATTGATAAAATACATCAAAGATTGTGTTGATAAATTAAATCTGAGTATTTTAGAAAATGATGATAGTATATTCAAGAAATTCATTTCATTAAGATTAAATGAATTGAAGTATGTAAAAGTATTAGATTTTAGTAGTATAATTTTGATATTATTCTATTATTTAGATAATCAACTTAAGTATAAAAGCATAGAAATACTGATTAACAATTTATCTTCATTTCCAAGTCTTAAACAACTTCAGATATATGGAAATGAAATAGGAGATGAAGGAATGAGAATATTATCTCCACATATATATTTGTTAATAACTTGTGGTAATGGATTGAATACTTCAAGTATAATAATTATATTTATTGATTTTGAATAGAAATGGGATTATCTTCTATTGGATTAAAATATATGTTAGATGGTTTAAAAAATTATGAAAAAAAGATTTGGCTTGATATAAGTGGAAATTATATAAATTCAGACGGAGTTAAATATCTGATGGATTATAATAGAAAGAAAGACAATACTGGATTTAAATTATTATCAAGCAATGTGAACAAATTGATCAGAGACTATTATCCATATGATATTAGTTTGTGTAATATCTCAATAGATGATGAAAGCATTCCACAGTTGAAAATAATAATAGAATCAATTGGTATTTGTTTAAGAATAGATCTGAAAGGAAATAATATCAGAATGAATGAGTTAAAATCAATATGTTCAAAGTCATTAGAAAGTGAGAATTATCCGTTTTTAGAAATGAAATGTTCATCATGGAATAATGAAGAATTAGAGTATTATTTGAGTTATTGTAGTAAAAAGAAAAGGAGAATCGATGAAAGAAACTATGATTTTTCAAGTATATGATTTAAATATATAATGAAATAGATATGAATATTAATGATTCTCATATTAGATTGATAAAAGAGATTGATTATAATACACTTGATTTATCCAATAATAGAATTAGTTCTATAGGATTAAAAGAATTAAAGAATGATAAATCAGAAGATATAAAATATAAAGATGATAATCCATATTCATTGATAAAAGGAAATGAAGATAATGAAAGTAAAACGAGATTAATGAAAGAAAATAAAGAAACTATTTATATAATGAATGAAATGATATTAATATCAGAAAATTATGAAGATAAATTAAAATTTAAATCACCTTTAAGAAATTTTCATCAATTAAATCAATTTAATAAAGTAAGCAAATCTTAATTTTAAATGGTTTTAACGCTAAATGATTAAATACATTGATAGTTTCTTATTTAAATTTCTCAATATACATAAGAAAGTGAATAACTGTATTGTCCCAAAATCTCAATCTGATTGTGTATAATTTTGTCTTTCATTTCAACTAAAAAATAAACACTCAAGCTTTTATCAAGCAAGTGGAACACAATTAAAGAAAAATGAAAGTTATATTTTTCATTCTATTTGCTTTTGCTGGGGTATTTGCCCTTAACAATGGATTAGCTTTGACACCTCCCATGGTATATATTTGTTAATTCTATTTTATAGGGTTGGTTATCTTGGGAATGGTATTTTGTCTTTGTATATAATTTCTTTTAGGTTTAGATGTGAAGTTGACTGCAAAAAACACCCAACTGCATGCATTGATGAGAATTTATTTACTTCAATGATTGATGCTCTTGTTAATAGAGGATTTTTAAAAGCTGGTTACAAAGTATAAATGTTATGTGATAATATAATAAAATGTAATAGCAAATCAACATAGATGATTGTTGGATGTCTTGGGAAAGAAACTCAACAGGTTATTTAACAGCAAATGCAACTCGTTTCCCTCATGGAATTAAGTGGTTATCACAATATGCTCATGATAGAAAAGTTGAATTAGGTATCTATGAAGATTTTGGAACTAACACTTGTCAAGGATATCCAGGTTCAATGGGATATTTAGAAAAAGATGCAGCTGTGTTTGCTGAATGGGAAACTGATAGTTTAAAACTTGATGGTTGTTATGCACCAGTATAATTAATTCAATTCTATAATTTAGTTGGAAGCTATGCGTGATGGTTATACCAACATGTCAATTGCCTTAAATAAGACAGGAAGACCAATCTTATATGCTTGTTCATGGCCAGCTTATGAAGAATCAGCTCCTTTCCCATATTTAGAACAAATCTGCAACTTATGGAGACCATACACAGATATAGAACACACATGGGAAAGTTTAAGTGATATAATAAAGCAATGGGGTGATCAACAAACAAGATATCAACCAGCTAATGGTCCAGGTCATTGGGTAGATCCAGATATGTTAGTAATTGGTTCAACAGGTGATGGATTAGGTGCAAATGAATATAAAACTCAAATGGCCTTATGGTCAATGTGGGCTGCTCCATTATATATGAGTCATGATTTAAGAAATACTAGTGATGATGCATTTGCAATTTTAACCAACTCTGAAATAATCGAAATTGATCAAGATCCCTTAGGAATTGCTGCTCATATGTATTATCGAGATGCTGAATATGAGATTTGGGCTAGACCATTGTTTAATGGTGATTGGGCTGTTGCTGTGTATAACAAAAGTCCCAAGAGTATAGATGTTGATTTATTTTTACATGATTGTGCAATTATTGTGAAGAATAGTGCCAGTTTAAGAGATTTAGAATTACATCAAGATGTTGGTACTATTAAATCCAATGAATATTTCCATATTAAGAATATTCCATCACATGCAACAAATATATACAGAGTAAAACTTAATTAAATAATTGGTATTATGTATTTGTTTTTATTTATTCGTATAATAAAAATCAAATTGAATTTTGGATTTTAGTGAAAAATATTATAATAGTTTTTAGAGCAGTGTTGTATTTTTCGGTCAAAAAATATAGGTTTACCTATAGGTCAAAACCTATATCTTTAGCTTGACCTTTACCTTCCTTATACTAACTATTAGTTGACCTCCTATTGAACATGAGTTAACAAGCATATAATCTAACCATAGATACAAAATTAATGTTTTATACATCATCTTTCAAATATCAAATTTGACAGTCTGTCGATGCACTTTTTATATTACTATTATTTTGATCTATTTCTCAATGATGACTCACAATAACATATTATTAACATAATATTAAATTAATTATAGAATAAAAAAAATAAAAGAAAAAAACATCAAGCTTGATGGTTTGACTAAGTTAATCTTTATTTTTTAAGATTTAGATCATTTAGATGTATAATTACTCAATATTTATAAGACTTTATAATATATGAAACTATAGGGATATCACATTACCCCCTATCGCATCAATAGAGTTGTGTATTTATTCAATTGTTGTATGTTAGAGAAGTAACATTTTAACTACTTCAAAATGTTTTGGAAAACGTGATTAAAATAAAATATTCAGATTATTACATATGGTAAAAGCCAAAGTCAATTCAGATTCTGTCAACAAAGATCTATGTAAATTAATAACCTTCAATGCAGTCAGTACCACAATATTAGACTCACCAGAATTTAGAAGGTTTTGCTTCAAACCAGGATATATTATACCTCTAAGAGAGTTTTATAATGCTTATTTATTTTCAGAAACTGAGAAAGTAAGAGACTTATTGAAGACAAATCATTAATATCCAGAAATAGAGATTTATTATTATAATTACATTAATATTTGTTTTTTAGAGATAGTAATCAATATAAATTAATCATCAAAATAACAAGTTGTTTATAAATATGTTAAATATCACTATTGAGTAGTTTGTAGATGAATTTTAATATATTAGTATAGATATTTATACAATTTCAACCAATCTTATTCTAACTATGGTAATCAAAGTAAAACAGGAAGCATGAATAATATTTTATATAGTATGATAGTTTGTATTAAACAAATGTTACTCAGTATGTAATTAAAATAGATTTTAACAAAATAATGCTCGAGGTTTGACCAACCAACGATCAAAGCTAGATTATAGGTTTTACCTATAACCTATAGGTTACCTATTTATACAACCCTGTTTTAGAGGTTATAATAAAAATCTAAACATTTTAAATTAGAAAATACAACAATATTCAAATCTATTATATTTTCTTTTTTTGACAATCGGTTGTAAATCTTCATCATTATTATTCTTTTTATCATCATAATCTTTTCTTTTTATCCTTTTCTCAGCTTTACCACTATCATTTTTATTAATTCCATATTCTTTTTTACTACTTTCTATTGATTTATAACTATCACTGTGATAGTCATTCTTACATTTTTTAATTCTTAACAATGATACTTTAAGATTTTCTGGTTCTAACTCCTTTCTTCTATTATTATTGATTTTATTACAATTACATGAAGGTATGCACATCGTAAATGGTATTGTTTTATATTGATAACATTTATACCACTTCAGAGATGGATTACTTAATAAAATTAGAATATCAGCATTAATAAAATCACTATCAAATAAATCAATATTATCACAAATAATCGCTAATTTTCCATTCTGTTTTCCTACCAATCCATCAATTCTCATAAAGATTCCTGTTTCTTTAGCTGCATAATAACATTTTCTTTCGCTTGATATATATAGTACATTATAATTCTCATTATCAGAAAACTGATAATGACTAAAATAATAACACAAATAAAAACCTAAAACTATTCTTTCAAACTATTCTTCTCCAAATATTAAATACCTTCCCTTCCCTTTTAAGCTATTATTTATCATATTTATTATCCTTTTGTAACAATCTCTATTAATTAAATTATGGTTGTTAATTACCAATTTATCTTTTGATTGATCTACTGTTGTCTTATTTAATAGTAAATCAATATCATTAGCAACACAATAATCATTTTCTACCAAATAATTGAAGATATTGTCTTTTGGTTTCAGTGTTATTTGGATAGCTTTTTCATTTTCATTCATATTCTCATTTACATCACTCAAAATATATTCACCTCCTTTTGAAAATCTAGACTGAACATTCGTATAACTAATAGGTGGTAAAAATTCATTTGCATCACTTTTTTTAATACTTTTGTTTTTCTACATCTAAAATATTCATCAATATATTCATCGTTTAATATAAATCCATCTTTAACATATCCATCTCTTTGAATAATCACTTCTTTTATAGTAATATTATCAGTTATTTCATTTGAAGTATGACTACTATCATGAAAATTTTTAAAATTGAAGTTATGCTATATAATATATATATATATAATATAGTATTATATATACATTATATATCTTTTTATATTCATCATCATTTATTATCAATGAAGAATCATCAAATAATAATTTAAACACACAATCATTAACAGCAAAATCATATCTACCAAAGTAATAATTTTTAAAGGTGAAAGAGCTTGACTTAAATCTAATATTATCAAATATTCCATTGTAATTAATACAACCTTCATCCAAGTTTTTATATATAGGTTTGTATAAAGATATATCTTCAACAATTTCTGGATTGTTAGATATAATATATGTGACTAATTCTTTGTATAAATATCTCTTCAGTTCAATATCTTCTTCATCTTTATATAATCTATAAAACAAATTTTGAGCAATAAGCAACTCTGAAATCTCTTGGGAAAAACAGTATGAGATACACCACAAAATTCTTCTTGAATTGTATTTTAGATATTTTTGAGGTTTGCCATCTTTCAAATTATAATGAAACACTAAATTCATGAATTTATAATCTTTATATTTTTCACTTACCATATATTTTTCAATAAATTCTTTATGTGTCTCAATTACATTTAAATCAAATAACATTCTTTTATACTCGTCCCAATAATCCTTTTTGTATATATCCCTATATATGTAATGATTGTGAATGTGTTTGGTATTATAACCATAATCAATCATCACATTTTCATCTACAATCCCACTGTCATAATTTAAGCAGGTCTTAAACCATATTCTTACTTCAACTGGATTGAAAATATCTAAATATGTTAATTTTGAGTTAGAATCTAAATACTGTTGATAGTAATATTTATATGGATCACTAATAGATATAATTACATTATCAAGACTAACATAACCATAACTATCACAAATAATAATTGAATTTTTTACTTTTCCAATATCACAATCATTTAAATGTCTTAATACATAACATTCACCCCTTTTCACATATTTATAAGCCATTGACTCTTCAGATTTTATAAAATAAATTTCTCTTCCTTTCAATACATCTTCTTTCTCATTCTTTATATTCATTAACATATAATAGGCAAATGAACTATTACCATTACCTGCTTGACCAATCACTACAAAATGAGGATTTTCATTCTTTGAAGTCTTTATATCATTCATTATCTCAGTGTATTTCTCTTTATAACATTCTCTAATGAAGATTCTATTTTCGGGATATTTATTAGTGTTTACACTCCTATCAAAAGCCAAAAATCCATTACAAACAGTTAAGCTATTCACTAAACATTCAATTACATCTAATGGCTTATCTTTTCTTCTTACATTCACTAAATCATTAACATTCATACCTGAAACAACGTTTTTAATGTCATTAAGGTTGTACTTTTTATTTTTCACATTTCTGTTCAACAAAAAATAGTAGTATCTAGATATTGAATCAATATCAGAAGGAATTATGCTAATTGATGTTGATAATTCATTAATAAGTTCCGATATTACTCTATTCATATCATTAAATTCGTTACTACATATTTTCTTTTGCATATCATATTCTTTAATTGAGCTGATCATCATAAACTATTTTCCAAAATTATATCCGTTTCAATTGTTTCTAATCTATTTTGCAACATTTATAAAATCAATGATTTCATTCACAATCTTCACAGTTATAAAACTATTTGCTTGATAATCTGTTACTGTGTTGATTTATATTATAATTCTAACTTGTCTAACATTTATTTGTTTTTTCACATAAATGTAAAGTATTGATGGTTAATATTCTTTAGAATAGCATATTCTCTTATTATTGTTGTTATGTATTATGTTAGATAAGATTGTAATTATGTAATGTCAGTTACAAAAACGACTAAATATTTAAAAACATCAAACAAGTTTGAAAATGTTTTGCTTAAAATGTTTTGAGGATGATATTATTGCCTCATTATTATCGTCTGATACAAAAGCATTTTAGTTATTTTATTTTTATAGACAAGAAAGATAAAAAAAGAATGATAATGAAGTAGATTATGTTGTGGAACATCAAAGAACTTCAAAATATTTGAATCTTTTAATTTATTTGAATGAATGAGAATAGAATATTAAGGTTTAATGAAAAGAGCTTATTTCTGTTGGATTGTTCTAAACCACACTATTTGTCTATTTAAAATGTTTCAGATAAATATACATTAATAGCCACATCAACTGATGGAAGAAGTGTAAAAATATCCACTTTAGAAATTGAAATAGTATAATCTACCTCCAATTCCAGCTGGTTATGCTGGTAGAATAATAAATGGAAGAATTAATGTAAAACTATTTCAGTAACAGCTCCAGATAGAGGTAATAGAGTTTATACAACTTATTATAGAACATCATTCACAGGAAATGCGAAGAAAAGTACACAGGAAGTATTATATGTTAAGAAATACTGGTGTATATACAATACCATTTCCTAATTATATATATGGCTGATGAAGTGATTTAAATTGATGCTTTAATCAACAGTCGAGTAAATCCAAAAAGTGATAGAAGAAAAAAATGTTATGAACAAGCTTGTAATTTAGGTTATTGTTTAGAGAAACATAATTATGGATTATTATTAATGAATAGTAAAGAATGAATTAAGTGAAAGAAATGTATATAAGTCAAGCAGGAGTTATTCATTTAGAGAAAAGTCTAAAATTATTTCAAGAAGCAGCTGATGAAGGAATAGAAGATGGTAGAAGGTGGTGATGATGATAAATGGTGTTTAATAAAGTAGTAAAAGTATTTGTTATTGTGTTTGGTTTTTAAGATAGCATCTACTGCTGTTAAAATAAAAATATTTCAAAATAAAAACTCAAATTGAAACGACTAATAATTTTGAAACAAATCGGTTATGAAAATGTCATTCTTTAAAAGAGTAGTGAGAGGTGTATTAACTGCACTATTATCATCGAAAATACATGTATTTTAAAATCTTTTTATCTAATAGCCAGAAGAAATAAATGGTGTGAATGGAAGTTTAGTTGTTAAGATTACCAAAAAGTTGAATAATAAGGCTATAAAAGTGTTAAATATTGTTGGAATAAAAGAAAAGAAAATACTGAAATTTTTAGAGACTAGTTCAATATTGTTAGAGTGTTGTAGTTCATTCCTATATCCATTTGAAACCCCCAAATTCGGGTATAATACGATAATATTAGAACGACAATACTATTTTAGAGACTTAAAAGAGATAGTTCATAGTAAGTCATTTGTAAGTGGTTATATTTGTAGTATAATAAGTGGTATATGTAACATATTGATGATATTAAATGAGTATGATGTAGTGATAAGTAATTTGAAGAGCTCTAATGTAATATATGAAAGAGAGGATGATGTATATGATAATGTAAAGATATGTGATTTATTGGTTGATAATTTGAGAAGTGAAAATGAAGATATAAAAATATACAATATAAATTATCAAAGTCCAGAAGAATTAAATGGGCTAGAATGTAATGATCGAAGTGTGATTTGGTCAATTGGTTGTATATTATATGAAATAATCAACAAGAAATTGCCATTTTCAGAAGATGATGATATGAATAAAACAAAAGAGAATATACTGAGATGTAATTATAATTTAGACAACGAATGTGATGAAATGATGAAAGAAATGTTATTAAGAATGTTAATAGTAAACAATGAAAATCGAATAAGTTTAAAAGAGTTGAGAAAAGAGATGATAAAGATGAGTGAGATAATAAAAGATGAAGAAAATGTTTTAATGATATATAAAGAGAGAAAAGACTTATTCTTCAATAATGATAATGTAATTGTAAGCCTTCCAATCACGTATCCAAAAGAATATTATATTCAAAGTGATAAATGGAAAGAAATTCGGAAGAATTGATGAATATTACAATAATAAACCAAATGAAAAAGTGTTGGCAATACTAATGATAATGAAATTATACAAAAAGGATAGATCAATAAGAAATAAATTAAAGTTTCAGATTAATCATAAATGTAAAGAAAGAAAAGAATGTTGATTAGATGAAATGATATTTTATATAAATACTAGTTGTGAAGATAAAGAAACAGTGATAGTCAATTCATATTGTGTTTGTATATGTGATGAAGGAATTAAATATTTGTTCAGAATATTGAAACTAATAGATCCAATAAAACTGAAATTCAGTATAATTATAATCCTTTTTATTTGATTAGATAACGGTATTCCAGTCCAATATCAGCCATTATTTGCATTATATATTCCTAAATTATCAAATCTCCAAGAATTATATTTAGAAGGTGCTAATATTACTTTTAATTTTATAGAACCGTTCATCAAATCAATTTCATTAATGAAATTGAAATATTTAGAGCTTCATTGTATTTATTGTTTTATTATTATAATATTATATCTAGTTAATCCAATTTATCCAGAAAGCTTCTAATTATTACTTTCATATTTACATTTATTAATCGACAAAAATAATCAACTGATTCTAAGTATGATGCATTTAAATGATGAATCAATGATATTATTATCAAAAGAGTTATACAAATATCCTAATGTTGAAAAAATAAATATCAGAGAAAACGAAAATATTCATTCTGTTGGTTTAAAAGCCTTATTCTCCAAATTCCCTATGTCAAAAATCGAATTTGATTTTAATCGATGTAAAGATTTACTGTTAAATAAAGATATTCCCAAATTAATTACATTTCCTGAAAACAGTTACAATTTATTAAATATAAGAGATTTAAAAATTAATGATGAATTTTTCAAGTCAATGATAAGTCTAAGATTCGATGAAATTTTATGTGTAAAAGAATTAGATTTGAGAAGTATAATTATATATTTTATATACTTACTCTTATAGATAATAAACTAACATATAAAAGTATAGAAATACTAGTTAAGAATTTGTCTTCGTTTTCTGATCTTATAAAGCTTCGTTTAAATGGAAACAAGATAGGAGATACAGGAATGAAAATATTATGCGAATCTATTATTTAGATTTGTTAAAAAGCTGCAATGAAATAAATTGCTCAAGTATAATAATAATGATAATTTTGATATGTAATAAAAATGGGATTATCTTCAAATGGATTGAAGTTTCTATTAGATGGTTTAAAGAAAATTGATGATAGGATAGTGCTTGATATAAGTGATAATAGTATAGATTCAGATGGAATAGAATATTTGGATAATTATATGAAAGAAAATGATAAAATTAAAGAGTTAATCATGAATAGTATATTTATATTTAATGTTTAAATGTTTATTTAATAGACACTGCAACTGGTGATAATGTATTTAATGAAGAAGAGTATAAAATAGAATCATGTTGTAGAATAATGTAATTATTTGTCCTTAAATTGCTATGTATATATATTAGTTGATGTTTATGTGACTAAATATGTAATTAACTATACTTTTGAACAAGCATACTGAAAAAGTATATCTTTCCTAATATAATTAAATCTATTACAGTTAAACATCTTTTTTAAGTTAAATCTCCTGTTGAATAACATGTTCATATTTTAATGCATCTATTTATTGAATTTTATCAGCAGTATAGAATGATTTAAAAAAATAAGCTTGATTTATTTCAAGAAATTTCTGAGATTTATTGTTTATAGGTAATTTTGGGAAAATTTTGTAGAAAGAAATCTTGTACATATAAAAGTGACTAATCCTTAGAAGTATATAAAAGTTGAATATATTTTTAAAAATAGTGGTAGATGTTGAAGTGATAGTTGTATTTGATAATATTAGTTTGAAATTAGAGAAATAGAAAGTGCTATGATTTGTGGATGTAATTATTGAGAAAAAATATATATAGAATAATGATAATACAATAGAAAGAAGACAATGATTAGTATATTGTGTATATTTGAGAATATATGTAATATATTTGGATGTAGGAGTTTAGAGGATGTGAATAGTTTGAAAAGAAGATGATTTAATTGTAGATTTTGTGTAAGAATACTCATCATAAGATTTGAATATGTTCATACGATAGTCTTTAATTTATTAATAGAGTAAAATAATAATATGTTAGCAATGTTTTATTGTAACTAGTTCAAGTCAATTAAACAACTTTCGTACCTGAATATTGATTTATATGCTTCTTTACAAACTACATCATGAAAATCAATTATTCTGAAAAGTATTATCTCTTAACTGAATCTCAAAGAAAAATAAAAAACAAAAACGAAAAACGAAAAACGCGATCTGAGTCAAGTATACTAATCCTATTTGTGTAATGTAGTGGTTAGAAATATATTTTGCTTAAATTGTATCATAGATGTGAAATATCATGTTCAATTATATAATTTGACAGATATTTTGATATATTTAATGTAGATAGAATAAAGACTGTAGAAAATGACAGTTTTTAGGTAAAAAAAAGTAGAGATGGAACACAAATATTATCACCTGAAAGTGAGTGACTTTTTATAGTCTCTTTTAAGCCATGCATATAATAGTTTCTTTCTAATATCATCGTATTATCTCCGCTTATTTGTGTTTGTAATGGATAGGTTAAGGATTGACAATCACAAAGTAAAGAATTCTTCTCTAAGAATTTTAATACATTTTTTTCTTTCATCCATTCAACATTTATCATCTTTACCATCATTTACACATCATTATCATTGATTATTATTAAATCCACTTCATTATCATTTCTTTCTTCTTTATCTAGTATCTATTCATAAATTATATGATAATACTCTGCAATTCGGTATATTTGATTTTAATAGCGCTTCCATATTATCTATTTGAATGAATTGAGCTTTTTGAATTTCTAGTCGTTTCAATTTTGAATATTCTTTTCTTCTATTCTGTTCTAGTGCCCTAGTCTGCTTTTTATTTAATTCTGTTAACATTTGTGTTCCATCTCTACTTTTTTTTACCTAAAAACTGTCATTTTCTACAGTCTTTATTCTATCTACATTAAATATATCAAAATATCTGTCAAATTATAAAATTGAACATGATATTTCACATCTATGATACAATTTAAGCAAAATATATTTCTAACCACTACATTACACAAATAGGATTAGTATACTTGACTCAGATCGCGTTTTTCGTTTTTCGTTTTTGTTTTTTATTTTTCTTTGAGATTCAGTTAAGAGATAATACTTTTCAGAATAATTGATTTTCATGATGTAGTTTGTAAAGAAGCATATAAATCAATATTCAGGTACGAAAGTTGTTTAATTGACTTGAACTAGTTACAATAAAACATTGCTAACATATTATTATTTTACTCTATTAATAAATTAAAGACTATCGTATGAACATATTCAAATCTTATGATGAGTATTCTTACACAAAATCTACAATTAAATCATCTTCTTTTCAAACTATTCACATCCTCTAAACTCCTACATCCAAATATATTACATATATTCTCAAATATACACAATATACTAATCATTGTCTTCTTTCTATTGTATTATCATTATTCTATATATATTTTTTCTCAATAATTACATCCACAAATCATAGCACTTTCTATTTCTCTAATTTCAAACTAATATTATCAAATACAACTATCACTTCAACATCTACCACTATTTTTAAAAATATATTCAACTTTTATATACTTCTAAGGATTAGTCACTTTTATATGTACAAGATTTCTTTCTACAAATATTTCCCAAAATTACCTATAAACAATAAATCTCAGAAATTTCTTGAAATAAATCAAGCTTATTTTTTTAAATCATTCTATACTGCTGATAAAATTCAATAAATAGATGCATTAAAATATGAACATGTTATTCAACAGGAGATTTAACTTAAAAAAGATGTTTAACTGTAATAGATTTAATTATATTAGGAAAGATATACTTTTTCAGTATGCTTGTTCAAAAGTATAGTTAATTACATATTTAGTCACATAAACATCAACTAATATATATACATAGCAATTATAAGGACAAATAATTACATTATTCTACAACATGATTCTATTTTATACTCTTCTTCATTAAATACATTATCACCAGTTGCAGTGTCTATTAAATAAACATTTAAACATTAAATATAAATATACTATTCATGATTAACTCTTTAATTTTATCATTTTCTTTCATATAATTATCCAAATATTCCAGCTGATAAACAGAACAGGGTCAAGTACTATTTAGATAAGGTATTCTCGTAGTAATATGTGTGTAGGTTAAACAGAGGTTTGCTGGTGACCCAACAGTCTTCCAACAGTTCATCGAGATTCTTAGAAAGTTTAAGCAAAACCTGTATATAATTGCCTTATATTTATATGAATCTAGAATGGCGGTTACAGAGGTTATTTCTAAAGTAAAAACTCAGTTTAAAGATCAAGATGATTTACTTCAAGATTTTTCATTATTTTTACCACCAAATTCAAATATATCGCAAGATGTAAGTGTGGTAAACGTGGCTGGTGCGTTTATCAACAAAGTCAAAGATGTGTTAGATGTCGATTCAGTTAAATATAAATCGTTCTTAGAGCTTGTGGACCAATACCAAAAGCGTGATAAGGCTTATATAGACTCAAAATTGGCATTTATATTCGAAGGTCATGTAGACTTGATAGAAGAGTTTTATAAGTTTGTAAATAGTGCACAGATGCAAAAGCCCAAGAAAACTCAAATTAAACCTCCTCTAATTCAACCATTACCAGCCATTCAAATTCAACCAATACATCCACAACAACAAACAATAATCAAGCCAGCAGCAAGGGAAGAAGAATCAACTTCAGATATAGAAACAGAAAATGGAACACCAAGAATAGACGAAATAGATGATGAATTTATAGATATACAAAATGAATTTATGTTAACAATATCAGAGAGAAGTCTTTTTGAAAGAGTATATATTGTTTATATTTATATTTATACTTAAATATCTAATAAATAGGCAAAATATGCATTAGGTTCACCAGATGTGTATAAACAATTCTTAAAAGTGTTGAGTTTATTCTCAGATGTATATTAAATAATATAATAATATATAGAAAATAATCACAGATATTGAATTTTACAGTTTACTTCGAAATCTCCTCCCTTCTACCTCCAAAATTCATGATTCTATCTATTATTCCATAAAACTCTTATTAGTAGGATATGGCATATCACCTCCACCAGATGATCATCATTATAGTGAAATTATACCAATAGCCTCCTATGTAAGAGGTGCAACACCTTCCTATCGTAAAACACCTGATAGTTTCCCTACCTTATCAGCATTTATTAAAGATTATAGAAAAGATTCTGTCACTAATGATAGATGGATTACCTTACCTGAGATGTTAGGAGATGATTATCAGTTTAAACCAGCAAGACAAACATCTTATCATTATGAACTGTTTAAATGTGAAGATGATATGTATGAAATAGATATTATATTGGGACATCATCGTTCATGTATAAAGGAATTAACAAGATTGTATGATGAAGCAAATGCTATTAAATCGTTAAATGTATATATTTCTATTATGTATTTTAATAGTATGGTGATGATTGTCAATATCACATCAGTCGTGAAAGTATCAACGCAATTCACATCAAAGCATTAAACAGACTCTATGGTGACAGTACTCAAGATATCTTAGAAGCACTTTACAAACATCCTTATGAGGTATTACCTATCTTAATCAACTCATTAAATAAGAAAGAAAAAGAATGGTTAAGTCTAAAAGAACAATTTGATATAAAATTAAGAGGTGTAATGAGAGAGAATTATTATAGAAGTTTAGATTTCGTTGGTTATTTCAATAAACAACAAGATAAGAAATCATTATCAGCAAAATCATTAGTTGAATCAATTAAGAAGTTATGTACTGCTTATATTAATAAAAGAACTGAAAAAGGTACTTCTTATATTACACCTACTTTATGTGAAGATGAAAAACCTGAATTTATATTTTCATTTCCTGATCCAACGATTCATCGAGATTTATACAAACTGATATTAATATTATGTGAGAAGAAAATGAGTGTAGCAGAAATAGTATATTATATTTATTATTTATTATATAGATGAAAGTATATTCATTATGGAATACAATGATTATTCATCTCTTTGGACTTCCATCTAATTATATGAATCAACCAAATGAATATACATCAATTTTAAAGCCAAATACTCATGTAAGAACAAAATATGGTGATGGAATAGTAGTAAATTATGATGAGAATATGTATAAGAATAATTACAAAGTTAAGTTACCATTTGGATATGCTATTTGCAGTAGAGATGATATTCAAGATTTAGATTTGATCAATTTAAGGCAAAAAGAGTTTGATAATTCAACATTAAAGTATCAACAACCAAATACAATGAATCATTCATTAACGCTATATTGTAATATGTATATGTATTGCTTTTTCAGATTATATCAAATGTTGTATGATCGATTATTACAAGTGAAAGAATGTAGTAAGAATAGAAAAGTAGATGAGAATTCTAGAAGTATATATATTTTTTTATTATATTATAGTTGAAGAGCAAGTATTATTCAAATTACATGATAGAAATAGCAGCAGATTATTATATGAAGATTATTTAACTTATTTGTATGGTTTAATTGATGAATCTTATGAAAATCAACAAGTAGTTGATGAATGTAGAGGTTTATTTGGCTTAGAATGTAATAAAATCGGCATGTTTGATCGATTATTAACGCAATTCTTAAAACATTTAAAATACTTCTCATCTGATGAAATGTGCTTGAAACTTCGAGCTTTACATTATCATGAATACAATAAAGAATCATTCAATATTACATCATATCAATCTAATGTATTATATCTATTAAGTGAATTAAAAGGAGATTGTATTAGAATTGATTTTTGTAGAGAAAATGAAAATAGTTATGAATGTTGGACTAATACAAGATATTGGTATGTTGGTACGCCTTCACATAGTGATTCTAAGTTATATAAAAGAGAAGGTGATTCTGCATTGTTGCAACCATTAAAATCAATTATTAAAAAGATTGAAAATCCTACTTTAGATACTGATGAGATTTCAATTCCATATTTGTTTAGAAATAAACGTGAAGGATTGAAAAGATCTGCGTATACACTTGTTGAAGATGGTTTACAATATCAGAAAGATAGTTATGTAATGGGTTCTGAAGATTATATGGTGAGATTAAAGAAGAAGAGAAAAACTGATTAGTTATGTTTATAAAAAAATATATAAAATTACCTTTCTATTATATTAACAAGTAAATAAACAAACATATACTAATTGTTGTGTTGATTACTGGGAAAATTAATCATTTTTCTGTCTAACTAAATAATAATCTTTATTATTAACTTTATAATTGATTCTAATACACGGAGAGTAATAATTCATTCTTCCCAATATGAAATCTCTTAATGCCAAGCCTAATCCAACTGCTGGTACTACTTTCAATGTAGTTACTCCCAAACCGTGATAAAAACCTTTCCAACCAGCTTCTTTATAAATATATTTCACTAATTTAACGAATTTTGAAGGTATGTCAATTTCTTGATATTGACTTTCTAAAAAGGCTGGATGAGATAATTGCATATTTCTTCTGATTAAATCGAAGGGATATGTAACTACTTGAGCACAAATACCTGATATTAAACCACAACATAATAACTTAGGAAATGAAGGTTCCCATAATTCAAAGGTTTTATATCTTAATAAATCTTGAAATGATTGTTGAATTGATACAAACATTCCAACTGATAATAATGAAGGAAACAAACCTTTATACAAGCCTTTAAAACCTTCTTCCATTCTTATAGTCTTAATTGCATTAATCATACCGTCATAATACATCCTATTTCTGCCTTGTAATGCTAAACGAGATCTAACTAAATCCATTGGATAAGTTATTAATGTGGCAGTTAAACCTGATAATCCACCACACAGTAATCTGATTGGTAGATTACTTTGACCATCTTTTATACCAAATAATTTCAAATAAATTGCATAACTCCATGTTACACATCCATTAAATGGTATTACTTTTATACAATTGGTTAAATTACCTGCATATAATCCTCTTATTCCATCTCTCAATAATATTTCACTAAAAACCGATTTGATTGGTTCTGAACCTGATATTTGTACATTTATTCTTATTACATCTAAAGGAGCAGTGATACAACGAGAAATTAACCCAGAAACAGCACCAGCAATAAAAGAATATGAATAAGAAGTTGGTACAACAGTTGGAACTCCCATGTCAAAATATCCTTCTAATACATCTCTTATTTTAACAGAATTATTTAAAGAATATAAAGGTATTTTGTAGTAAGTGATTGGAAATTTAGTGAAAAATGTTAAAAATTCTTCTTTCGTTAAGAATGTGTTTGAATTCTTTTGAAAAGGAAAAATGGTAGTGATTATGTTTCTCAAATCATTATGAGATATTGTCGATCCTACTGATTTTAGTAATGAGTATATCTGTGTATCTGATACTACTCCTGTTTTCTTTGCATCTATTTCATCGTAAAGAACTGAAGCAAAAGATTGACGAATTAATGTTATATACTCATCATAATCTGTTTTTTCAGGAACATCAACTCCTCCAATGTCTATTCCAGCAGATTTTAAAGATTCTGCTAATTCTTCTTTCGATAAATAACCATCACAATCTTCATCATGTTGTTCAAATATTTGCTCTATTCTTTCATCGGTAGATAAATACAGCCACCATCGTATTCTAAATCATATATCTATTGTTATACATATATTTTTGTTGATTTGGTCTAAACTTATCTAACCAATTTAAATTTGTATATTTTGCTAGAATTGACATTCAACTGTAAAGTTTATATGCAAAAGTCTATATGCTACAAATTAGAATAAAGAATTATGTATTTTAATGGTAAATTTGACATTTTTACGTAGAGTAAGTTCTTTTTTGCATTCTATGGAAGAAAGCACACAAACAATGCGACAAAGGAGCTTTGACTCCGAAAGAAATCCAGATGAAAATGTAGAATTTGCATCAATGAGAAAGCCTGAAATAGTATTTAAGTAGAATTAGATTGAATAGACATCTATCAATGAGTTACAACCTGATCCATCCAAAGATAAAGGCAATATAATTCTATTATTAATATTATACACACTACAAGGAATTCCAATGGGACTTGCTGCTAGTATTCCGTTGATATTACAAAGTATCATATAACATACACTGATCAAGCTGTATTTTCAAATGTATCTTGGCCTTACAGTATGAAGTTATTATGGGGCTCCAATTGTGATTCAGTATTTGTGAAATCTTATGGAAGAAGAAAGAGCTGGATAATTCCAGTCCAAATGATAGTGGTTTATTATTAGTAATATACTCTTTCCGAATCAATTCTTTACTAAATAACTCTGAAGGACCTTATATTTACACTTTAACAATTTTATTCTTTGTTTATATTTTTTAGTTGCAACTCAAGTATAATTAATATAATATAATATATAATATATATATGAAATAGGATATAGCAGTGGATGGATTAGCAATTTCAATTTTAAGACCCGAAATAAAGGATATGCTTCAACAACAAATGCAATTGGTCAAACAGTTGGTTATTTTATTAGTTATGCTGTTTTTTTGGCATTTAATAACGCTGATTTCTGTGATTATTTCCGTTCAACTCAATCCATAAAGTATAAATATAAATTTAATAATTTATAAATAAATAGCCATTTTTCGATTTATCTAGTTTTATGTTACTTTGTGGAGTAGTATTTATAATAGTTACATTATTGGTAAGTGGAATGAAAGAAAAAGATGAAATAGAAAATGAGATTCCAAATGTGAAAGAAAGTTACAGTGAAATAATGGGAGTAATAAACTAAAGAATGTTTTAATATTGTCGTTAGTGTTAGTGACATTTCGATTAGGTTTTTGTGTAGCTGAAGATGCATTTATGTTGAGATTAATTGAAATTGGTATTCCTGAATATCATGTAGCAATGATTGGAGTGTTTTATTTTCCAATAGAAATATGTATATATAATAATAATAATAATAATAAATAGTTATAACAAGTTATGTAAGTAAATACACCTCTGTCCAGAACCTTTCAAATATTTCTTATTTGGATATATATTAAGATTATTTATGAGTTTGAGTTATGTGATAATTCTTCAAATAATGCCTAGTAGTGTAGTTAGTAGTTCACTTTGGAAATATTATATATTGATCTTACCATTTTTTATATTTCATCGAATAGCTTGTAATATAATGTTTGTTAGTAAAGTATATATGCTTATTATTTCTTCTATAATTTA
>NGBS01000515.1:0-13923 GCA_002245135.1 Proteromonas lacertae
TATCATCACTCACATATTCAGTTGATTCAGTATCACTCATTTTTTATTTCTATGTTATGAAAAATAAAATTAAAAAAACAATGAAAATAATAATAATATAAGTATTATTAGCATTATTAAAAGTCAAGCTTACATTCGAGCCACCTTTGATTTTAAATATGCATTCAATAATGCTTGTTGATTACTCCCACCTCCATTGAATGGTAATCTACCTCTTCCTGACCTACGTCTTCTACGACCAAATCCCATTGTTGATAATCCATCTGCGATATTCTTTCCAAATTCCCTAGCTATTTTGGATGCTATTTTATGATCCTTTGCCCAGTTAAATGCTTTGGAACCCAATTTTTTAACTTACCCCAAAATGAACCACCCCTTCTTCCATAAACGCATCTACGTCTTCTACCACCTTTTGGCATTATGTTATTTCGAATGAAATAAAGAAATACGATTAAAATAGAAAAAATAAAATTAGACTAGAAAACTCTAATCTTATTGTCAATATATCGATTATCGAGACTATTACTACTTTTACGTCTTTTACCAGAACCAGTCTTTTTCTTTGCTAACAAAAATTTCGGTATAGTACTTGGACCACCTTTTGTCCAATTCTTTACAGCAAATGGATTAGCCATTCCACCATTTTTTAAATAGGGCATACTGCCTGGACCACAGTAATTACATTTTTACTTCCTTTGGTACTCTTTTAATTTTAACTTTATTCCAAAAGAACCAGCACCACTTATACCACCATCATAATTCCATTCTGCTTGTCCACCTCTTCTTCTACGTTTTCTACCATATCCTACATTGGATACAACATTACCTAAGGCTGGACCTACACCTGGGATTAAACTAGCTGCTGTTGATAAAATTTTTGTTTTCTTAAAGAAATTCTTTACTCCATCCAGAACTTGCCTTTACCTATGATATACTTACGATATTTCGCTTTTGAACTTCTTTTAACCATAATTTGAAATAATTATATTTTTGAGTGATAATATAGTCAATAATATCAATATTGCCATTATAGCCGTTTTTAATATGTCAGCTGGTCCAATACCTCAAATAACTTTTAATAGTGGTGTTGCATATCAACAAGATGGTCAAACACCCTCAATATCTACCACAGCCACAACCGAATCAACAATCGCAACAATCGTACAAAATGATCAACAAGCTCAAGTACTGAAAACACTCGAAACATTACCTCCAGAGGCACAACAGATGTTAAAGAGTATTAATCCATGGACATTCAAGGAAGCACAAGCTATATTAAATAAATTGGCAGATGAAGTGTTAATGGAGAGAAATCAAACACCAATACACAACAACAACAATCATACCCAGTACAGAATTTAACTCCTGTGCAATATGCTAGACAAAATATGACATTAATAGGTTAATAATTAACATAATATCAATATTTGAAATATATTCGTTTCATTTTATTATTTTTTGTATATTGTGTTCTATGGATTCAAACAACCATAATACCATACACGTTATAGGCATAATGGGTAAATCAAATGATCAAGACCAAAAGAAAGAAAATTTAAGATAAGAAAATGCGATTCAGTCAAAAAAGAAAAAGAGAGAATGATTATTTAGATAATGTGTATAAGTACTTATATGGAGAAGCAGAATGTACTGACGATGATCTGATGACTATGATCCTGAAGATGATCCAAATGCAAGTGATGTTGATAGTAATGGTAATTTAAAGGATTTCATTGCATATAGTGAAGATGAAAATGACGCTGAATCGAATATGGAGCAGGATGATTATGATAGCGATAATGATCAATGGTATGATGTATATGATATTCCTGAAATTGTAATGACAATGATAATAAGATACACATCATCAAGAGAAAATTATTAAATGCTATATCTGAATCATTAGATGAATTAGTACCATCAAAAAAACATAAGCATTTGGTCAAGCCAAACATGCAATGTGACGATTCAAAAAACCTTGATAAAGAAGAAGATTTAGAAGATCTTTAAGTGTTAAGTGATTAAACGTAATTACTTTATTTTTTTTTAATTAATTTTTTTGCTTATCATGAACACTGTACCACCATTACAACATACTGACTCACCTAAAAGTATTGTTAAACCTCTAGATTTCACTGAATTAGAAAGAGCATTGCCGATTGAAGATGCTGTAAAACCAGTATGTCTATTCAATGAGAAAGATGTAAAGAAAATGGATGTGCATACATATAAAGCTAATTTAGATGTTTTGGAGCATAGTGAGAGAGCAATATGTGATTGTGAGGGACATGCTGGTTTAGCATTACCAATTGGTGAAGAGAGTTTACCACGTGTGAAATTCAATATAACTCAAAATTCAGCATATTTTAGAAATTTTTAAAGAATCTCTAACTCATTATAGAATTCAAACAAGATTTTTTAATCTCAGTGTAGAAGATTGTATAGAGGTGAGTAATAGAGTAGATGATGCTATAAAATTATGTTTGAAAGATACTGTTCCGTACTCTGCAGTAAAAGTTGGAGTTCATAATGTGTTAATATGCTATGGGAACGTATACGTAATAATGAAAAAGAAGGAAATCACTATGAGTTGCATTTTGAGAGGGAGTTAGATGAGTATGAGCGGTTAATATGGAACGTGTATCATTGTCTTTGTAAATTTGTGGGAGTCATATCAAAAAGAGAATACTATAGACCGTAATTAATTAATTAATTAATGGTTACTATTATTATAATTATTATAATTACTTCTCATTATTTCTTCTCTTTCTTGATTAAAATTCTTTAAAAATCGATTATACTCTTTATCTAAGGTATCTCTCCCATTAGGGTCTAATTGCTCATACGCTCCAGAATCTGTTTACAGCTTCTTCGAATGGCATGTAATCACAATAATCTAAGTCCTTATATTTTTCTGAAGTATCTTTTTGGTTGTCTGACATGCTTGAGTGTAATGAATGATATAATGAAATGAATCTATCAAATAAGCTTGTGTAATCAAACTATACAATTTACACATGTTCATTGTATGCGCGGTAATTTGTATAACCGCTCCAAATGTATCAAATATATTCAAACCACATAAATCTTTTTTGTGAAACGGATATATAATATTCATTTTGGCGGTATGAGTTCAAATATCAATAATGGATCTAATTTTATCACATTAGATGATAGAGATGTTACTTATTTAACTGTAAAAGGATGGTGTAATGAAGCTGAACCAAATACAGAAAAGATTGAAGATGCAAAGTACTATATCATGAGTTTTACTCCAGGAAGGTTCTTATTTAAGAACAGAAGACCTATTAAAAATTATTATCAAGATGTAAAGGAGCCTTTGAAAAAAATGTTTGTGGATTATGCCATCAAGTATACAGATGACTCAAATATGGTTAAAGACTATAAGAAATGTGGCTTTCAAGTGATATTTCCTGAAGACAACGATAATAACACTGTCAGATTCTGGGCATGGTTAAGCAAGATTAAAGATCCTCCAAGTTATTTATTTTATGAGTGTCAGTGTGATTTGAGAATTAGACAGATAACTGTATTAGATAAGAAGGATAAAGAAAAATACACTATTATCCCAAAATTTGAAGTGCATAGTAGTATCAAGAAATTTGAGCAAAAACTTGAGAAGGAGAAGGAGGATGATGAGGATCAGTGTGCTGAGAATCAGGATGTAGATGATATAGATTTGGAGAATATGTATACACAACCTGCAGATTATGATATTATTCCAGTACCAACAACACCTGCTCCGATGAAAAGAAGAACTGAGAGTGATAATCAAAACCAACAATACAAGAGAAACAAAAAGAATTAATTATATTTCAAATCCTGGTAATTATTTGATTATATGTAATATTATTTTTTTGGGTATAATACACAATTTCCTTCGAATGCATCCACATTGTGTTCTGTAGTTGGATTCTATTAACAAATGTTATTCAAAAAAAACACACTTGATGATATCCCATTAATGAATTGAAAAATACATCTACTCTTTTGTATATTATAAATAATTTTAAAAATTTATCTATTTCTTCATTTGGTATAGTATTAAATTCTAATTCACTTGTTGTTATTCTATAGTTATTTAAAATTTCTATTTAAGAATGTCGATAAACTGAATATCTAATATAACATATATTTGTTGGTGAAACTTGTCTTGCTTGTTTTATTTCTAATTGACCATCAGCTAAAAATAATAGTTTATTATTCCATTTGCATCAAATGCAATATCAGTGTAGCTAATTAACTTGTTTAATATACTATACATACTTGATTCCATTTAGTTTAGATTTTCCTAATATTTTATCATATTATCTAGACAGTATAAAATATACATAACTTAATAAATTATGTTATGAATCCTGCAAATATGATACTATATAAATTTTTCTTCCCAACTCTCTAATTTGGTCTTCCAATGACATTCACAATTCCATCAATTTTCTCACTAGTTGCATTATCAATACCACCACCTGATCCAGATGATCCTCCTGTACCACTATTCTTGATCGACCAACATTTCTCTAATCGATTTAGCATCTCCAACTTTTTCTCCCAAATTGCTTGTAATCGATGTCAGTGCCCTCGTGACAGGTGTTAGATCTGTTGATACAGCTTGTTTTTTAATAGGACGGCCAAACATAAAATATAGCAAAATAAACAAAATAATTATATTAGTGACAATATGGGGATTATTATTATTCCGAATCGCTGGGATAACTTGATGAATCAGTGGACTCATCATCGCTGCTATAGGAAATGAGGTGATCATATTTATTATTGTGATTATAGCTATTATTACTATTATCTCTAATTCTACTATCAAAATTCACTCTAAATTCATGATTATATAAATCGATATATAAAAATGAGTGATTACTCTGTTTAGTTGCATAATCATAATATGATTTGAAAACATCGAAATCGATCCATATATCCAAACTTGCATACAAATTTCGTAAATTAGCCATACTCAGGTTTTTGAATACCAAACATAATCAGCTGTAAACGAATGATGGAGTAATGTCAGTGACATATTGACTTGATATAATTACTTTGATTGTAATGACGTTTGACTTAGTAATTTAGAAACGGATTTATTCTTAAATCAAAGATATATATCGAATATAAATATATTCTCGGTAATCATAATTATCTTTGTCTATATCTTTGATATTATCTAATACTGATCCAATATATCACTCTATCTCATTCACTACTGAATCATACAATGGTACTCATTTGGTTATACTGAGCATATCAGTGATTTTCTCATATATGATATCCTTGGATATAGTTGCAACGAAAAAATACACTACTTGGTCATATCCCTTTTTTAGCAAGTGTTGATCATATTAAATATAAGTGTAGTCTTACCACTGTTTTTCTTAGCTAAAATAAATATGTTGCAGAAAGGCTCCTGAAAATAGTCATATCCAAGGACACTATCTTTGGAACGTTTTCCACATCCTTTGACTACTGTCTCAACAGGATTTATGACTATGTTGTTTATTTTTCTAAATTAACTTTACTCATAACAAAAATAACAAAAACATAATTATAAAAATATAGCCGTTATCGATATTATGATTATTTTTAAACTACACTTACAATACCACTTCCATTAATAGTGACCATACGTCCAGTGATGATATAGAAACGATGAGATATATCATTATTAGTAAAGTCATTTGTACCAGGTGTTGAAAATTCAAAGGTTATTTTCAAATCAGTAGCCAAAGGTCTACCTGCCTGGTTCTTAATATTGTCCAAGTCCTTAGAGCCAAAATTCAATATCTCAAAGAACTTGTCATTGAACTTCTTATCTTTTCTGAATATATCAAACCATGAGTCTTGGAAATATTCACGGACAGTCATGAAGCTATCATAATATTGCATAAGTGTATAATCTGGCTGATAGACAAAAGTCATTGATCATCCATCTGAATTGTGCATTTTCAGGTACATGTGCATATCTTTTTAATGATTCTATCCATGGCCTATAGATTATGTAACGAACAAATGGTCCATTGGAACTATTCAATGTGAATGAATAATTGAATATGCCAGATCCACCTGATGGTACAACAATTTGATGACATCTGAAATCATTGAATTGAATAGGTTTTGATAAACAATATTGTTTGGTATTATTGTTGCATTGAGTATCCTTGTTGATATAAGCATAAAATTTAAAATTCTTAAATGTCATATTTTAATACCACCATCCCTATCCCATGCTATAACATTATTTAAATCTTCATAACCATATTCATCAATACAATATTCGGTTGGTGTATATGATTTCAAATTTCCATAATTTGCTTTAGTTTGGAATCGAATGCATATATACATTCTCTCTCCAAAGAATACATCGCTCTTTAATGCAGCAAATGTATTGTAAAATTTACCTAACTGTAATTTGAAATGTAATGTCTTTTTACTGTTATACACAGTAGCATTAGTTACTTTATTATTACTTTCATCAGAAATGTCTATAACACTAACATGCATATCATCATCACCTTCTTTGTCCATTTTCCATTTATTAACATCTTGAATAAGATAACTGTGTTCATCGTTACTCCAATCTAATTGTATTCCATCATAGTAATTGTCTTGATAGAATATATCGCATCTCTTTCTAACTAATTCATCCATAAATACACGATATGGCTCATACGAATCATCAAGCTTGACCAGATCTGTTCCAGTCTGATTACAAATTCTAAAAGAGGCCAAGCCAAACCCTTCTTTAATTCCTCCAATTGTACTTGGATATAAATCATCATCTTTATTTATAAGTTTCTTATTAAATCTGCTCTAACAGCACCTACTTCTGAACTTTTGCTAATGGTTCTGTTTCTACATCTATATCGAATTGGATATATGACTTAGCTAAATGATAATATTATCTCCACTTATCTCCCATCTAATCTCTTCTGTATACGTGTTATCACTTAGAGTATATTCTGATGTTGATCCCATCGGAGTCAATCTCACATAATTATAGAAGGGTAGCATCACAGGGACATCTACACCATTTTCTGTTCTTTTGGAATAGATAAAGCCATTAGAAAACAAAAGAATAAAGAAATAAAAAATTAGACTTTAAATACAACAATATCTAAATTAAACTCAATATTATCAAGATTAAGTTCATAGCCATTTTGTTGAGTAATCTGAATAGTGATCATACCATTACTATAGGTATTATTGAATCTCTTCGATGTATTCAATATGTCATTATTCTGATATGTAATAAATGGTAACTCAGGATTTGAAACGGGTATATTTTCTAATACATTTGAATCCTGCATAATATTCACTATGTCTAATCTAATGGATATAGAATTAACCCATATCAAAGAAGGACGAAATGGTAATTGAGTAAATGGGAATGGCTTAACCATAATTTCTTGTTGATTCTCTGGTTCTTCAGATGGAATATATTCTTTAAAACAACACCAGTAATTGTTTTTGGGTATACCTAATATTTTGTAACTAAGATCTTTGGTGATGATCTCTAATTTTTCTATCCAATATACTGGGTCTTTTTGATAGTATATAATATTCATATCATTAGCTACCTCAATATGATATGTTTGATTATCATCGAAATTGTCTATACGAAATAAATCTCCTTTTCCTTGTATAATAGACACATGTGAACCTTCTGTATTATATGAAGTATCATCTATTCCAAAAACATCATATGTCATATTTTTGACTAAATTATTAATCATACTTAATATCTGAGTTTCATCATAGAATCCTTCAGGTATTTTGAGGTGTTTTACGATGTTTGGATACTTTGGTGCATCTACTTGAACATCATGTCTCCATCCCAATGTGAATACTAATGAAAACTCATCATTTGTTTCTTCCTGTATAGTTGGGAATGAATTGGGTATAACAGCATGTAATAAGCTGACATGAGTATAATCATCATCGAATGATTGCAATTTTAATGTCTTCTTATACTTATTTCCTCCACCCATGGAATCAGATAATACAATCATATCAGAATTTAAGTAGTATACACGATGATTCGAAACTAACATAAGATAAAATCTATTTTGAAAATAAATTCGTTAATAATGTCAATATTGTCATTATTAGTATTAATTACACTTTTATTTTTTAAAAATGAATAACGATCAGGAACACAAATTTAGAACAGTGCCATATAACTTTTGGAACTCTGATAAACAAATACTCATTAATTGCTTTAGAAAGGATGGCAAAATGAGGGCACCAACCAAATCTAAATTATGGAATCTCATATGTGGTGATAAAAAGGAATTAACTTATAGTGAGATCAGATATATACTCAAATACGTCGATGAACAGTATAGATTAGACTTGGAATATAGATTCAAAAATGGATGTTGGTGGGATGAGAGTAAAGAGAAATTAATTCAAAGATTAGGTATTTCTGATGTAGATGAGACTGTGCGCATTACACCTAATATGTTCCTTGAGTGTGTTAACAAAATTAAGGAGAAAAGAAACCCATCTTTTGAAAAAACTCATCAATTATTAGAAAGTATTATTATGATGAATCATGAAGCTAATATATTACCTCCTCCTCCTCCTAATGATAGTAATAATAAAGAAATAGAAGAAATACAAGTCAAGCTTGAAAATGACAATGACAATGTCAATCTCATAGATTATGACTTATCTCCAATATCACCAAGATCCATTAAGGATGAATATATTAATAATAACCAATGTCTTGTAAGTTAGTTTATTGATAATAAATACATTACTTTGATTAATTTTGTTTTCTTATATAAGATTCTCATAAACACACATGGACTTTGATGTAATAACTGTTTTGCTTTCAGTTCTCGTATTTGTATTGTATATGATAGCTTTGGCTCTTTTCAAATACTTAAAGGCACACAATTGTATTCCAAACAATACAGACATAGAAGAACTTAGAAATAATATAGATGCCATGATGAATAAAGGGTTAGAACATGATAAGACACTTAAGGATATTCAGTCTCTTATTGAAATCACTAAACAAAGGAAAATGACTATTTAAATTTATTTCACTCTTTATATTATATTATTATATTATGTTTTTTTTATTTTTGGTTAAACTTGTATTTTACAACTAGCCCAAGTTGTAAGATACATCACAATTCAAGTTACAACTGGCGCCAGTTGTAACTTATATTACAATTCAAGTTGCAAAGTGGCGGCCGGATATAGCAATACCAAACACACATATATTACATAAAAAACAGAATATATATATATATATATATAGAATTACTTTAATTATCCATATTAGGAACTGGAATACCATACTGATAATGCCTGCCATTATGCACAACTATACGATGTGGATCATTCTTTGGCGCGGCTCGTGGCCCGGCTCGTCTTGGTTTACGTTTTGCTCTATCTTTACTTCCTTTTGGTCTTCCTCTTTGTTTAGGTGGATTAGCAGCTAATAATCGTTCATACATTTTCATTAATTGTCTATATTGTAATTTAACTTTTGTTTTGTTTTGTAGTGCATTCTTTACTTTGTCTCTATACAAATCATAGCTCTTTCTCCATTTACTCCTGTTAACTGATTTAGGAATATATGTATTCCAGTCTTTACTAATTTTAAACCCTTTTGGCCATCCTCCATAATAAGACATGTTGTGATTTTTATAATTGATATTATTTAAAATATAGTAACTATTAATAGTATGTTTATCAAACAAAAACAAACATATATAATAATAATAGAATTTTTAAGTATTTAATCAGAGTCGCTACTACTACTACTACTACTACTACTACTATCACTACTACTACTACTACTACTAATTCCATCAGCAACATTTCTATCAACTGGATGTATGTGATAAAAATTCCCTCCATTCCATTGATAACTCATATGATGAAAAACATATTTTTTAAATTTTTGAGGAATACAATCACCATCTGCATACTCATGTTCTCCATTTCTTAATTTTCTATTCATTACTAATATTGAAGCTCTTCTGTCATACCCATAGGTTTTGAGGTTTATCATTAATTGATCGCCATGATGTCTATAATCACCTAGTACTTCTGGATCATTTCTATTAGTTCTGAGTGAACCACATATAAACACCTTTACTTTATTTCTTTTTAATATTTTCATTGTTTTAATTGGAAATTGAATGACCCATCTATGTGCTCTATTGTCTCTATATCTATGAATGTAAAAAGCATATTCACCGTTAGGTTGTCTAAGCATATTATATGTTAAATGGTCAGGCATATTCTTTGTATTTTTTGCTATTATATATATTATTAAATTTTTATGGGTCTAATCAATAAAGTTATTGTTTGTTTAGTAATACAAATGTTAGATGATTTAGATTATTGCCTGAAATGAGATATTGATATAATTGAGATGGGTATATACCCTAGTAAGTATATATAAATTATAGTTAGATTGTGTGCTAACCCTGTATATAAATATTAAAAATATACAAGTTTGAATACTGGTTTGAGTTTGGCAGTTATATTATTAATTATTTTTGAAATATCATCATGAATAACAAAATTATTTTAAAACAGAGTATAGTATATCGAGTGAAAGTACCCAAAGTTCATGATGAAGAAGAATTTGATATAATATTAAATAATTTAAACGATGTTGCGAAAAATTGGAGACAACTATCCAGATACCAGTATAAATATACATATATATTTTATAGATTCAAAGGAACTCGTTTAATTCCCAATCCACAGTTTCTCGTAGAAAGATTCAAATGCATATGGATAAAAGACCCAAAATTCAGAAAAGACTATTATAAGGATTTTAAGGAAGAGTTTATATATTGCTTTCAATACAAAAAATGTAAATGTAAATCAATTGTATGCATTATCTTTATATATTTCCTTAGGTTGACAGAACAATTGATTATATATATGATTCGTTAAAAACATTAACATCTGATACAATGACTGAATTAGGGGATGGAGATTTTGTTGATGGATACAATCAAGAGTATGATGATGAATACGGAAATGTAGTGGAAGTTATTGAATTTGAACAACAAAATAAAGTTAAAGGAAATGTTAATTGTGAATCGAATGTAGATTCAATAATATTAGTTGTTGATGAAGAAGTACATAAAGTAAATCAACAAAATGTGGTGAATTTATTTGATTATGGAAATGAAACTGTAGATTTATTTTCTTATGGTAAAGAAACTATAGATTTATTTTCTTATGGTAAAGAAGTAGTAAAACGCGATTTTCTTATTGAATCAGAAGAAGAAGAATGGCAATCAGAATATTAAATCATAATGAATCTTGAATTGGTTTTGTTTTGTTTTGTTTGGGTTAGTATTATAACTTATAAATTATATGGTGTGCTAATTAACACCTTAAAATAATTATAAAAGAAATTAAGCTATTTTTGAAAAAAGCATTCGTTTCAAGATTTGACTTGAACTTCATTTTTTTTGTTTTGTTTTTTATTACATAGGATGGTCACTATATGTTGTCATATCACACAGTATGGTGGCCATCCTATCTATTATTGTTTTTTGAATTTTTTTAAGAAAATTAAATTTCGATTATGATCAGAAAGTCAAACTAAGGGCATATATGAGCCCAGCATAAATAGAGAAATCGATTGATATATTTATTATGCATTAAAAACGTTTCTAATGATGAAAATACACTATAGGGAAATAGCACACATTGAAACGGCTATTTTTTTGAATCAAAAACACATATAGGGAAATGGCACACTGTGCTATTTCCCTTTATTATTCATTATTATTAGACTGATAGAACATTGACGGCAAAGTCATCTTCCCAGGAGTTTGTTCTCGGGCCATCGAAGTAGTAGTTCATGGTCCAATTCATTGCTTCTACCTTCCACATCTTGTTATTGTAACTCAATTGCCCATATCGTTCCATTGCCGAGAGGACGAAGAAGTTATATTCATCGAGCAGTGGTTGATATACATAGGCTGGGTAAAATCTCTCAGCGATGTTGAAGACATGATTTCGAGTAGCATTGGCAAGGATAACTATCGGTAGATTTGAAGATAGGCTCATACAACTTAAGGAGCTGACCGATGGTATAGTCCAGTTGCTGCATGATGCTATGATCTTCAACCCATAGTTCTACTGATGATGATGATAGCTCTTTGGGTTGCTATGAACTCTATATCTTAAGTAACTTCTCCTATCGATAAATACTCTTTGATTAACTCTTACCAGGTGTTGTTCTTGGGATGGACTTATCATAGCAGGCATCTCTGTATTCAACTTTTTCTGATCCTCCTAGAGAGACTTTGCCTTATGAATACTCAACAAGCATTATCTACCCGTACTACCTCTAGCCTTGAATTACAACAGCGTGAGCCTATGGCTACTTCTACTCATAAGAAGTCCAATTGCTAAGTGTAGTAAGGCTGTGAAATCATCCACCTATTCCAATCATCGATATCATCTCCTATTGTTGCTAGACAACTTCCTCGGTACAATCATCCAAAGAAGTCACTGTCAAGAACTTAACCAAGACCTTGAAGTCCATCCATAGCAAGGACAAGATTATTGACTATGTGGCTATATGCACTGACTTACGAAAACATCTTCGTTCCTACTATCAACTACTTCAAGAGACTAAAGCAAATGCTGATAAGCTCACTCCCAAGTAATTACGTCTATCATCAGAGATCATGGATAAGATCTTGGAAGCTATAAAGAACACTAGCAACCTCCTCAACTATGAAGTCAAGAGTCAGGACACTTACATTCATAAGATCCTTGACGATCTTAAACCAGCTTCTGTATCTGATCCATCAGTGACAGCTACATCAGTTCCTGCTTCATTACCAACCCCAACATCTATTCCCAAAGATGATATTCAAGTAACCACCGATAGCTTTAAGGTAAAGCAAGAGAATCAATCATCCAGTCTTACACCCTCATACACTTACTTCAATTCACCGATAGTAAGTTCCTTGTCTGGCAATCCAACAACCTCTGGACTAGCAACACCAACAAGTACTTCCCCATCAATTCCTTTACAAGTTCCCATGCAGGTTCCTATTCAGGCTCCTTTGAAAACTACTAAGACTGGTAAAGGTAAGAGATTTACAAAATCATCCTTTCCTAATCCTTATGCTGCTTACGTTCCATCATTCGGAGGAGTCTATCAGCAACAGGCCCAACAAGTGACGACCTTATCCAGATACTTCTAAGTTCCTTAATCACTTATCGTTGATAACCTTGAGTTGTTTACGAGGCTACTGCATCATCGTCTAGGATCTATCGGAGATGCTTATTATCACGTCCTTATCATCTCCTATCCGATGATTTATACAACAATAAACATTAGATCAATACATCTCCTTAGCTGAGCTCAATCTTTGCTCTTCATTCCTTCCTAAGCATTGCTCTTGTATGTAGTGCTTCTGAAGTGTATAAGCTCCTTCAGCAACTCTTCTTACCGTCTTATACCATCTTCATAGACTGGAGGATCATCGTTGATTAACCTGGAGTACGTTCTGCGATAGATGAACTCACCGAGACTATTGAATCCATAAGGAGGACGATGCCGTGCAAGACATGTTGTGCGGCCGTTTGTCATAGTTGGCCGTTTGTCTACCAGACACATTTAAAACAAACTATATGTATATTCTTACTTGTCTTGATGAAAAATTGTTACTTTTATTACTTACTTTGTTATATGACCTACCACTGCAATATACTTTTTTGTTAATATAAATAGTTTGAATATATGCGTCTTTTGTTTTCTAGAAATTTTTGAAGCAAACTAAATGTATATTTAGCTAAAATAAACTAAAATACATTAATTGAAATGATTAGAAGAATTATTAAATCTTTCTATATAAAAAAAGAAATGTAAAAAATAGGCTTGAG
>NGBS01000627.1:0-51882 GCA_002245135.1 Proteromonas lacertae
ATCTGCATACTCATGTTCTCCATTTCTTAATTTTCTATTCATTACTAATATTGAAGCTCTTCTGTCATACCCCATAGGTTTTGAGGTTTATCATTAATTGATCGCCATGATGTCTATAATCACCTAGTACTTCTGGATCATTTCTATTAGTTCTGAGTGAACCACATATAAACACCTTTACTTTATTTCTTTTTAATATTTTCATTGTTTTAATTGGAAATTGAATGACCCCATCTATGTGCTCTATTGTCTCTATATCTATGAATGTAAAAAGCATATTCACCGTTAGGTTGTCTAAGCATATTATATGTTAAATGGTCAGGCATATTCTTTGTATTTTTTGCTATTATATATATTTATTAAATTTTTATGGGTCTAATCAATAAAGTTATTGTTTGTTTAGTAATACAAATGTTAGATGATTTAGATTATTGCCTGAAATGAGATATTGATATAATTGAGATGGGTATATACCCTAGTAAGTATATATAAATTATAGTTAGATTGTGTGGCTAACCCTGTATATAAATATTAAAAATATACAGTTTGAATACTGGTTTGAGTTTGGCAGTTATATTATTAATTATTTTTGAAATATCATCATGAATACAAAATTATTTTAAAACAGAGTATAGTATATCGAGTGAAAGTACCCAAAGTTCATGATGAAGAAGAATTTGATATAATATTAAATAATTTAAACGATGTTGCGAAAAATTGGAGACAACTATCCAGATACCAGTATAAATATACATATATATTTTATAGATTCAAAGGAACTCGTTTAATTCCCAATCCACAGTTTCTCGTAGAAAGATTCAAATGCATATGGATAAAAGACCCAAAATTCAGAAAGACTATTATAAGGATTTTAAGGAAGAGTTTATATATTGCTTTCAATACAAAAAATGTAAATGTAAATCAATTGTATGCATTATCTTTATATATTTCCTTAGGTTGACAGAACAATTGATTATATATATGATTCGTTAAAAACATTAACATCTGATACAATGACTGAATTAGGGGATGGAGATTTTGTTGATGGATACAATCAAGAGTATGATGATGAATACGGAAATGTAGTGGAAGTTATTGAATTTGAACAACAAAATAAAGTTAAAGGAAATGTTAATTGTGAATCGAATGTAGATTCAATAATATTAGTTGTTGATGAAGAAGTACATAAAGTAAATCAACAAAATGTGGTGAATTTATTTGATTATGGAAATGAAACTGTAGATTTATTTTCTTATGGTAAAGAAACTATAGATTTATTTTCTTATGGTAAAGAAGTAGTAAAACGCGATTTTCTTATTGAATCAGAAGAAGAAGAATGGCAATCAGAATATTAAATCATAATGAATCTTGAATTGGTTTTGGTTTTGTTTTGTTTGGGTTAGTATTATAACTTATAAATTATATGGTGTGGCTAATTAACACCTTAAAATAATTATAAAAGAAATTAAGCTATTTTTGAAAAAAGCATTCGTTTCAAGATTTGACTTGAACTTCATTTTTTTTGTTTTGTTTTTTATTACATAGGATGGTCACTATATGTTGTCATATCACACAGTATGGTGGCCATCCTATCTATTATTGTTTTTTGAATTTTTTTAAGAAAATTAAATTTCGATTATGATCAGAAAGTCAAACTAAGGGCATATATGAGCCCAGCATAAATAGAGAAATCGATTGATATATTTATTATGCATTAAAAACGTTTCTAATGATGAAAATACACTATAGGGAAATAGCACACATTGAAACGGCTATTTTTTTGAATCAAAAACACATATAGGGAAATGGCACACTGTGCTATTTCCCTTTATTATTCATTATTATTAGACTGATAGAACATTGACGGCAAAGTCATCTTCCCAGGAGTTTGTTCTCGGGCCATCGAAGTAGTAGTTCATGGTCCAATTCATTGCTTCTACCTTCCACATCTTGTTATTGTAACTCAATTGCCCATATCGTTCCATTGCCGAGAGGACGAAGAAGTTATATTCATCGAGCAGTGGTTGATATACATAGGCTGGGTAAAATCTCTCAGCGATGTTGAAGACATGATTTCGAGTAGCATTGGCAAGGATAACTATCGGTAGATTTGAAGATAGGCTCATACAACTTAAGGAGCTGACCGATGGTATAGTCCAGTTGCTGCATGATGCTATGATCTTCAACCCATAGTTCTACTGATGATGATGATAGCTCTTTGGGGTTGCTATGAACTCTATATCTTAAGTAACTTCTCCTATCGATAAATACTCTTTGATTAACTCTTACCAGGTGTTGTTCTTGGGATGGACTTATCATAGCAGGCATCTCTGTATTCAACTTTTTCTGATCCTCCTAGAGAGACTTTGCCTTATGAATACTCAACAAGCATTATCTACCCGTACTACCTCTAGCCTTGAATTACAACAGCGTGAGCCTATGGCTACTTCTACTCATAAGAAGTCCAATTGCTAAGTGTAGTAAGGCTGTGAAATCATCCACCTATTCCAATCATCGATATCATCTCCTATTGTTGCTAGACAACTTCCTCGGTACAATCATCCAAAGAAGTCACTGTCAAGAACTTAACCAAGACCTTGAAGTCCATCCATAGCAAGGACAAGATTATTGACTATGTGGCTATATGCACTGACTTACGAAAACATCTTCGTTCCTACTATCAACTACTTCAAGAGACTAAAGCAAATGCTGATAAGCTCACTCCCAAGTAATTACGTCTATCATCAGAGATCATGGATAAGATCTTGGAAGCTATAAAGAACACTAGCAACCTCCTCAACTATGAAGTCAAGAGTCAGGACACTTACATTCATAAGATCCTTGACGATCTTAAACCAGCTTCTGTATCTGATCCATCAGTGACAGCTACATCAGTTCCTGCTTCATTACCAACCCCAACATCTATTCCCAAAGATGATATTCAAGTAACCACCGATAGCTTTAAGGTAAAGCAAGAGAATCAATCATCCAGTCTTACACCCTCATACACTTACTTCAATTCACCGATAGTAAGTTCCTTGTCTGGCAATCCAACAACCTCTGGACTAGCAACACCAACAAGTACTTCCCCATCAATTCCTTTACAAGTTCCCATGCAGGTTCCTATTCAGGCTCCTTTGAAAACTACTAAGACTGGTAAAGGTAAGAGATTTACAAAATCATCCTTTCCTAATCCTTATGCTGCTTACGTTCCATCATTCGGAGGAGTCTATCAGCAACAGGCCCAACAAGTGACGACCTTATCCAGATACTTCTAAGTTCCTTAATCACTTATCGTTGATAACCTTGAGTTGTTTACAGGCTACTGCAATCATCGTCTAGGATCTATCGGAGATGCTTATTATCACGTCCCTTATCATCTCCTATCCGATGATTTATACAACAATAAACATTAGATCAATACATCTCCTTAGCTGAGCTCAATCTTTGCTCTTCATTCCTTCCTAAGCATTGCTCTTGTATGTAGTGCTTCTGAAGTGTATAAGCTCCTTCAGCAACTCTTCTTACCGTCTTATACCATCTTCATAGACTGGAGGATCATCGTTGATTAACCTGGAGTACGTTCTGCGATAGATGAACTCACCGAGACTATTGAATCCATAAGGAGGACGATGCCGTGCAAGACATGTTGTGCGCCGTTTGTCATAGTTGGCCGTTTGTCTACCAGACACATTTAAAACAAACTATATGTATATTCTTACTTGTCTTGATGAAAAATTGTTACTTTTATTACTTACTTTGTTATATGACCTACCACTGCAATATACTTTTTTGTTAATATAAATAGTTTGAATATATGCGTCTTTTGTTTTCTAGAAATTTTTGAAGCAAACTAAATGTATATTTAGCTAAAATAAACTAAAATACATTAATTGAAATGATTAGAATGTAAGAATTATTAAATCTTTCTATATAAAAAAAGAAATGTAAAAAATAGGCTTGAGAGAGGCTTGATTCTATATTTTCTTTTTTCATTTTAAATGTCTTATGATGAACATTAAGTTGTTCTAATCATTTAAGCTAATGTATTTTAGTCTATATTAGCTAAATATGCATTTAGTTTGCTTCAAAAATTTCTAGAAAACAAACGGCGCATATATTCAAACTATTTATATTAACAAAAATGTATACTGCAGAGGTAGGTCATATAACAAAGTAAGTAATAAAAGTAACAATTTTTCATCAAGACAAGTAAGAATATACATATAGTTTGTTTTAAATGTGTCTGGTAGACAAACGGCCAACTATGACAAACGGCGCACAACATCTTTGATCTTTCAGTTATTAATCCAGATTTATGAAGTTTTATTCCAAAATTTCCATATTTGATAAATGATTCAGTCAAATCACAACATGTTAAGAATTTCAAATTATCTTCATTTATCCTTATAGGCAAAGCTCTTCTTCTCCTAACCATCATCTTCAATCACTCTGGTTAGCAACTCCTTTGAAGTTCATCCTCGAGCATCTCCGTGTTGTTGTTGTTGTTGTTGTTGTTGTTAGTGCTTATAGTACACCCCAACAAAGTCAATTAATTATCATGGAAGATCGTTAAACAAGTTACATTGAACTCCACGGTACTTGAATACTACAATTGGCCTTGATACTCCCACTTCCATCTATAACGTGACTTCAGGTGTGTAGCCAGGTATTGGAATATTAATTGGGTTGTTGACAATAAGCTTATCAGAGAAGGTAAGTTTCTTATGATGTTGATGATCCTTCCTTTGACGATACCTACGGCACTCTTCACAGCTCTTGTAATATCCTCCATCTCGTTTTAGAAACTCCTTCCTTGTGTGGATCTTGAAGCACCTATAGCATAAGATCTGTGGATCTGTATAATTGTTGATACTTATTGCGTTCTTCACGGCATTGACTACAGATCTTATAGAAGTGCTTGCAGTCTCGTTTAATTTCTCTTGGGCGTCTTCTACGGCAATAGTAACAATTGTAAACTCCCGGTTACCCAGTTGGTTTCCACGGTTCAATTAAAAGCCCTTACAAGGTCACCAGCGTAGCAAGGAGAGTCAAGAGCATGATTAGATTCATCACCTCGAGGTAACCAACACTTCTAGATAGCTTCCAGGAATACCAGTAGGAAACAGGCTCATAGGCAGGTATAGAAATAACTTACAAGAGTCCCGTAGGAAGTTGACCCCGTAGGAGTAATCCCGTAGGCACCTTACGTAAATGGGACTATGGTACATTGTCACAGAGTCCCATTTATATACTATATATTAATTGTAAATGAAAAACTGTATATTTGTATTTTTGTTACTGTTTATGATTTGTAATACAATTATTAATTATAATAAAATATTTAAAATTATAATTGTTACATTATATTTTCCAGTTATAAATCATCATCATCCCATCCAACAATATTTATATTGGTCAAAATTATTTTTTAATATAGTGAAATGTGAAACTTATTTTTTTACGAATAATAAATTATATTCATCATTTCCGCAGCTGAAAACATTGCATATATATTATTTTGATAATATAACTTCAATACCAATAATACAAAAATTAAATATTAAAGAAATGGTAAAAAATACACTACACCAAATATATCACTCCAAAATAGCTCTTTTATATCACATTAGCAGAGTATATGCAGCTGCTATATATTTTTTTAATGATATAAGTACATTTCATTTTAAACAATTCGAGACTGTGAAAAATTATCCAAATTCTGAGTATGTTCAATCACTATTTAGTAAAACAATATCGCCTATATTTTTTACTATAAATCATAACAAAAATTCTCCATATTTTATACAAGGAGGATGTTTTGGTGGAAATAGAAAAGCAATTAAATATTTATATGTTAATTATTATACATTTCTTAAAACATATTTTACTAAAAGGGGTTATATAAATATTACAGAAGAAATGTTATTAGATTTGTTAATATATAACATAAATGATTCTATTCTTATCCCTAACAACCCTAATAGTTGTAAATATCTTAAACATTCAAATAGATGGTTTTACTATATTAATGTATTATCTGGATATCCAACTGATTGTGTAAAGAATTTAAAACTTAGCAAATTGAATGAATATTAGATGTTCTAATTTCTATGATACATAAGTGGATGGAATAATCAACCATAAACAATATGGATAAGTTAATTTTATTGAGTTTGTATATAACTTATTAAGTATAACAAAAATAATAGCACACATAAAATATTAGCAAACAATCAAAAATAATTAACTTAATATCAGTGTTGTTATTATCAGTCAAAAATATAGGTTTACCTATAGGTCAAAACCTATATCTTTAGCTTGACCTTTACCTTCCTTATACTAACTATAAGTTGAACTCCTATTGAAAATGAGTTAACAAGCATATTATCTAACCATAAATACAATATTAATGTTTTATACATCATCTTTCAAATATCAAATTTGATTGTCCGTCGATGCACTTTTTATATTACTATTATTTTGATCTATTTCTCAATGATGACTCACAATAACATATTATTAACATAATATTAAATTAATTATAGAATAAAAAAATAAAAGAAAAAACATCAAGCTTGATGGTTTGACTAAGTAAATCTTTATTTATTAAGATTTAGATCATTTAAATGTGTAATTACTCAATATTTATAATACTTTATAATATATGAAACTATAGGGATATCACATTACCTCCTTTCGCATCAAAAGAAGTTATGGATTTATTCAATTATAAAATGTTTTGGAAAAACGTAATTAAAATAAAATATTCAGATTATTACATATGGTAAAAGCCAAAGTCAATTCAGATTCTGTCAACAAAGATCTATGTAAATTCACCAGAATTAGAAGGTTTTGCTTCAAACTAGGATATAGTATAACTCTAAGAGAGTTTTATAATGATTATTTATTTTCAGAAACTGAGAAAGTAAGAGACTTATTGAAGACAAATCATTAATATCCAGAAATAGAGATTTATTATTATAATTACATTTATATTTGTTTTTTAGAGATAGTAATCAATATAAATTAATCATCAAAATAACAAGTTGTTTATAGATATGTTAAATATCACTATTGAGTAGTTTGTAGATGAATTTTAATATATCAGAATAGATATTTATACAATTTCAACCAATCTTATTCTAACTATGGTAATTAAAGTAAAACAAGAAGCAGGAATAATATTTTATATAGTATGGTAGTTTGTATAAAGCAAATGTTACTCAGTAAGTTATTAAAATAGATTTTAACAAAATAATGCTCAAGGTTTGACCGACCAACGGTCAAAGCTAGATTATAGGTTTTACCTAAAATCTATAGGTTACCTATTTATACAACCCTGCTTAATATACTATATTATACTTTCTTTATATCGTTGTTGGTAGTCTTTTTTTCTACACTTATTTGCTGATAATGATTTTAAGGTAAATTATCTATATTTACAATCTATAATCTATATTTATAAACTATTTTAGTAATTAGACTTATTTAATGTACAAGAGGTTTTTTATTGAATTATTTCTTTTATTTATTTCTATACTTACATTCGTATAACATTGTATATTGTTTTCCCAAGTAAAAGTAAAGGAGGACTGTTTGTTTTATCAAAATATCTAAAAAATGCTATTAGAAAATGGAATAAAGACAAAATTCATTCAAATAAAGCATTACTACTCCATAAAGACTCACTAAATCTAAAAGAAATAACAAGCATTGTTAATAGAAAGAACAATTACACATGGTTTGAAAGAGCAGAATAATTATTTCAAAAGATTCATTTATGGACTTATTGTGACTCCATTAAAATAGTTTAAAAGTCCAAAGAACTATAAGTATGAATAGTTTTGGCGTATAATTATGAATAAGATATATACATATGTATCACATTCTAGAAGGGCAATCAAACATATAATTAGCTACACAAAATGTCATACTTATATATACAAGCATATTATACTTAAAACCATGAATATAAAGAAAGATCAATTGATTCTTTATTATATATAAAATATGCAGATTCTAACAGGAAAAATGATAAAAAGAAATTAATAGGCTATCTAAATCAAAAGTATAATATAATGTTAATAAAATATGGAAATTAATCAATAAAATATCTTATGTTTGCAGCAAATAATTCAAAATTTGTTATATATTATTCATTTTATGATACAGGTGCAATATCTCATCAGAAATAATTTATAGAAAAAGGATACGGAAGTTTTGTAAAAGAATTTGATACTAATATTACTTCATCTTTTTCTAAACTAGATATTATATATAAATAACAAATAAATCCTAATGATTTACATAATAATATATTAAACCAGGGTTGTATAAATCTGTCATGACCGACGGAGAAAACCGATCGGTCGTAGGTCAATAAATAAATGTTGACCGACACCAGGCTGTAGTAACTATTAGCTGACCTCCTCCTAAACATGTGATATTAATAATATTATCTAACTGTACATATTGAATTCAAGCTCTATATATCATTCTATAAAATACCGAATTAACCGTCGGTCGATGCGCTTTTTTCTTTCTTCATAATTGAATCTAACCTTACCAATGAGTTATTCTATTGTGTTATATATGTAATATAAAGTATAGAATGATTATAAAAATTTGAAAGAAAAAATGGCAAACTTTTAGCTTGACATAAATTATTTCTTAAAATTATCATAAATGTATCTAATATAATCTATCATTATATATTCTAGGAGTATAGTTTTACCAATTGGAGCGGCTCGTGAAGTTATTGCCTTAAAAGAGGCAAATATGCTTAAACATCTTAATTTTAACTTATACAAAACCTTTTGGTATAATATGTTAAAGATAAAAAGCCTTGATAAATGCATTTACAGTAAAAAGAAAGAGATTAATTATGCCAAATGAAGTACAAGAATATTTGCAATATGATATTCATTACAGCACCTCTGAAACCATTGGAAATATCTGGCTATCAATAAAGTCCAAGTTTCCTAGGGTATACATACTTGCCAAGAACAGTTTAAACAGTCTAGCAACATCTTCAGAGTCAGAAAGAATATTTTCCGAAGCTGGACAAATTAGTAACTTATGAAACTGATGATTACAAATGAAACTGATGATTAGTAGAAATAAATAAGAACATAATTATATAAAATACCTAATTATTGTTGAGTATTAAATTGTAATTCTTTATAGAAAGTTAAAAATTATTTAATTGAATTGAAAATATATGAATCAAGTATTAAAATATATTATAAGATAGTTTTTATGAAGGGAAAATCAGTATATAATGAATTAAAATAGATTTTATAATATACGGCTTGTAAGGCTTGACCGACCGACAGTCAAGGCAAAACCTATAGGTTTTGACCTATCTCCGTCGCTAACCGATAAATACAACCCTGTATTAAACAATCTGAACTGTTTAGAATCAAAATTTGCTGTTGTAAAATCAATATTATGAGCATTATTTTGTTTTTGAATATTATGCTACGTTATTATTTTGTATCATTTTTATTATTAATTATATATATAAAATATAAAAATTGCAGTATTTGTGTAGATTGTATATCATTAATTATTCCTTCAACTGAAAATGACTTTTTAAACTGTTATAATCAATTTTTCTACTATCATGATAGTTTTTCATATGCAAAAGAAATAATTATTTCAATGAGTTCTGTTACCAACTCTACATTAGTGATAAAATTAATAAGTAATTTAAGATTAAAAACAAAAATTACTTTGGGTTTGAGAAAATCTCAACATAATCCAGGATCAAACAGAAATTATGGATTTTCTTTAAGTAAATGTGAAGTAGTATCTTTTTTTGATATGGATGATTTAATGTCAGTAAACAGGCTTCCTATTATGTATAACATATTTAAAAATGATTTATCTGTAGAATTTGTATTACATCAATATTCTTCTAAATGTAATGGAATTAATAAGAAATATGATACAAATAATTCATTAAGATTTAAATATAATTTATCATATGATAATATATATAGAGAATACTATAACATACACAAAAAAGTAAAACTAAAGGATATATGGTGTTGTAAGTATATTAATAAAATTAAATATGAAAAAATTCATAACGGTTGGCCAACAATGAGAAGATACATATTAAATAAAATAAAATATAATGATAGTTATGAATCTGGTGAAGATTCTGATTTTAATTCAAAAGTGATACTAAATAAATATCATGTTATAATTTTAAAAATAAGCCTTGGATACTATAAGAAAGATAATAACTGTAAAAATCTTCTATCATGTTTATAATAATATCTAATAGCTATTTCAAATTTATAAATATTAGCATGAAATATAGAAATGGTATTGAACAATTAAAAGGATATTCAATTATTATTATTGTATTATACCATGTAATATTCTTAAACTTGTTATAAAATTTATATTATATTACAAATTATTTTAATCTTATAATACACATGAATCTTTTTTATGATAATAAGCACAAAGAGTATATAAAATATTATCATATTAGGATAAAATTTTACTTACAATACCTAAAATCTAAATCAACATTTGTATTATATTTTTTACCAACACCTGTATTGATACATAGAATTCCATGTAGTAAACAAAAAGATCATGTTGCACTTAACGGTGTAGATATAAATATATATTCTCACACACATAATCATATGGATGGAATTGAAGTTATTAATTTAACATATCTATTGTGTAATTCACATTTTTAACTTTTATAAGAATATATTAATTACACAAATGTTGCTAAAGGTAATATAGAATGGGAATATATACTTTCCAAAAATAAAATATTAAGATATGTTATAATATATTACTTCATGAATATAATTATGTAGGGAATTTTTATTTAAAAGAAATTATGTATTTCCATATATGCAAATGTTATGATTTATGCTATCTTTCATTTTACATCATTTTATTTTTGTATATTTACATAATTACAAAATTAAAAAATAAATATGTAAAGGATAAACATAGATTAGTGGTGTATATAAGTTCTTGTAATAGATATAATTATTTTAACATTACAATTAATTCAATTGTCTCTCATATTATGCTATATGAATCAATAGAGTACCATATAATTCTATTTGATCAAGGAACAATTGAATTAAGAAATCATTCATTAATTAATTATAACGTTTATGATTGTTTTTATATGAATCCAAATGGTTATATTTATACGTATAATGTAGTGTTTTCATATTTATACAGCGAATATGCTTTACTAATTGATGATGATAGGCCTATAAGAAAAAATATTGAAAATAATCTTATCAACAAAAATGTGTTAGAGTTATGTATGAATATTATGGATATAAGAAATGATATATATGGTTTTATATTAAAACAAGAAAAGGATGGTGATGTTAGATGTTATAATGCAACAATAATAAATACAATTAGATATTGTAAAGTCGAAAAAGCATATTTAGGTTATTATTATAGTAATGGAGCATCAATTTATAGAACTAAAAGTTTAAAAATAATTGATCAATACAAAGGGGAAAAAAAAGTTGCAGAATATTTTGGAAAGACTATGTTAAGAATGGCATATTTATGTGATAATGTCAATTGTAAATCGATAAGTAATATGTGCAACTATATAATGGATCATATTGGCACGATTAGCTCATTAAAAAATAAAAATATATGCAGTCTTTACTTTTATTAATAAATGAATTGAAGTATATAAGCTAAATATGACATAAACAAAGGAATTGAAGTAATCTGTAAGAATTGAAGTGTATGTTTGTTGAAATATTTCTATTCTTAATTATATTCAGTTATATTTACATCAAAATAGTACTAAATAAAAAAGAAATACTTTTAAATAGTATAACTTCCATAGTAATTCCATCAATTATCAATGAACAATCTTATTTCTTTGTTAAAACTAGATACAAAAATATTTCATTTTATCAGTGTATAAGAAGTAGTGATATTGTGTCTGATTTTATAAAAAAATATGGTAAATGGGATGAATGCCAACAAATATATGACATATGGAGTAAAAGTAGTAAAAATGGCATTTTTCTGGATTTAGGAGCAAATATAGGCTCATGCTCTTTTCTATTCGCTGAATTAGGAATTCATGTTATTGCTTTTGAGCCTTTAAATAATAATTTATTTCCTTTTACTATTACAACTTTTACTAATAAAAAATATAAAGAATATATAAAAATATATCCATATGCATTAGGAAAAGAGAATACTTATAGAGTAATACATATACTTAAAAAGAATTGGGGAGCTTCTTCATTGTATAGTAATGTTAGAGATTATAATGATACTGTTCATGTAGTAAAAATAAATCAATTTGATAAAATAATACCAAAATTAATATCACTGATTAAAATTGATGTTGAAGGTGCAGAATATGATCTTTTCGAAGGAGGAGATATATTTTTTAAAACTCATCATGCAGAATATATGTTTATTGAGGCAAGTTGCGGAAAGAAAAGTATAAATGGCTTTAATAAAATTGAAAAATAAGCTTTGGAAATGTAGTTGCAAAATATAGTAGTTAAATCACAAATTAATATGTTTCCTATTAATAATACTTAAAAGAAAAACATATTACATCAAATAATTAACAATTTATATAAACATTCGACTTTTGTTTTTACAATTTTATTCTTTGTTTTTATTACAAAATCGAACTAATAAATGTCTAGAACAAATCGTCATGTCTAGAACAATTACACGCTACAGAATGATTACATACAGATGAATATTAGGATTGATGTAGCATAAGAGAAATCGTAGCACATTGACAAGTATGGAGTCGATGATCTCAAACCTGGATTAAGGAGGGCTACTTGATAATATAACACTTGGATAGGATTTACTCCGAGTAGTTCTTCATACCCTAATCTATCAAGACAACATCAGTAAAGCCAAATGGCATTGTTGGACAATTAACTTGACCTTGCCGCATAGTCGGTAGATATGTTTTTACCTTTACATGAGTGATAATAAGTATTTTGGATTTCTTACAAGGAGAAGTAAACACACTTCATGTTGTTGTAACTCAATGATAGATGAAGTATGGGAAGATGAAGGTTGAGACTTCGGATCAGTCTACAACAACAGCTATCTCAATAACCGGATGATCTTCAATGAAAATCTGGACGTTCAAAACAAGGAGGATTCCAAGGACGCTTACTAGCACTTCACCATTGCAGAAGAACTCTCGAAAGCTGTTCGTCTATAATCGGCAACTCCTTTTAGCGATATGCACAAAGCGTTCAAAGTCAAAATCCATTACTCGATAAGATCCAGGGAAATGCATGATTTATTAAATTTGTAACTCCCGCCAGGAGAAGTTTCGAAGTGTTAACAATTCCGAGGTGAGTTGTGAATCGACATTCCCTATATAGTATATATATGGGACTTTGGCCCAATGTCACAGTGTCCTAACGAGTTTTCTAGGTGTAGGTCTCCTAACCCTAACCCTAACCTTTACCTCTAGAACACTAGCTAGAACACTATGACATAAGCCAAAATCTCATATATATACTATATAATTCACGGCAGTGTTACTATTCCTACGATTCCAATCATGATCCAGCTCTGTATACTTATCGGTGAATCAACTTCCGAGAATAATCAACAGCCCGCAATTCGTCAATGGCTTACAATCAATTCTCGGAAATCGCCCCATTCGTATTGCTACAACCAGGAGATCTCTATCGCTATAGTCAAGACTATAATCGTCCTTGACTTCGACGAGATCTCCTACAAGATATAGAACTACCGAGAAAAAGATGTTCCCTTAGCAACCTCGAGGTAGAAGATCACAGTGGACTATGCCGTCTGTCAGTTCTTTATGCATTGTAAGAGTTTATCGTCAAAGTCGAGATTAAGTCTTGAACATTGCTGAGAGGTTTTGCACAACCTACGTGTATCAGCTACTACTCGATCGATAGGATTTCTTCGTCCTCTCGGCAAAGGAACGATACGAACACATCAACTACGATAACAAGGTGTACCTTAAATATTCTCAAATAAAAGTAAAAATACTTAATTTTACAAAACTATATTGGAAATATAACAATTATTGAAATTAATTATTTTTTTTACATAAAACACATACTTCATAACCAGCTGATTTTATACTTCTCTCTATATATTTTTTAAGATTAATTGATTTCAGTATTTCAAATGTTTCATTATCTCCATAATAATGCTTATCATATCTGTGATAATATATAGGAGATACAGAATAGCCCATATTGCTTAATAGATATTCTAATGATTCATATGAAAAGAATATATAATGAGATGCTAATGGTTGAAATGTTATAGACTCTTCCTTATTTTTATATAAAACACTTGTGTATGAGTTTATATCTGGAACACATGCTATTAAATATCCATTTATTTTTTGCATGAAATGTATATTTCTTAAAACAACTAATATATTATTATAAAATATATGCTCCAAAAGACATCAGTTTATTTCTAGTCAATATAAAACACATCATATTTTTCTTATCTTATACTAATATTATATATATATGGGAATCTTGCCCCATGTCGTAGTCCCATATATATAAACTGACTACTAGATTCCTGCTATGAGGTCTTCTTCTACAAGAAGAGCTGTTCCTAAGATAAGTTCATCTACAGAACCGTGTAAACCGATTGTAAAGACTAGGATGGTTCTACGATTTCTTTGAACTCTTTCAATCAACCAGCTCCTATGGCAGCTCCTTCTTTCAATCCAGTAATGATGATGTCTCCATCGGCTACTTCAAATTCCTTTGCATTTCCCGGAGCTGCCCAATAACAACAACAATTACAACCTGAGAAGCCCCAGCTCCGCATCTGTGGTAAGTACTGGCACTACTTCCTTAAGCAAGATCAAGTACCCTTCTATGTTGAAGCCATGGTTGAAAAGATCTCTGAGTATGATACCAACTAATACCTTCAGTTGAATGACTTCAAGGAGAAAAGTGTTCTAATTGTTAATATGTATAATTGTTAAAATGTGAAGTGGATATTTTTGGAATTAAAATGCATAATGATATAATTATATTTATGATTTTAGAGGAATAAACGCTTAATATTTGAAACAAAAATAATTGCATATCCACAGAAATATACCAATTATGTAAAAATAGAGAATTATCAGGTGGATTAAAATAGTCAGTTGAGCAGTATATATAGTAATAATTAGAGCAGATAAATGTGATTGATAATATTTCTGTATATAAAACTATATAATGCTGTTTATATATTTCATTATAATAATATAAAATTATAATCCACATATTTGTTATACATAGGAAAAGTAATCTGATATATCTCTTATGTAAACTAATAAATAGTATATTTGAATGTAACAAATATCCTGAAATTGCTATAAACACAGTAACGGCAATATATCCAAACTTTAAAATATTGCAATGATATAGAATAACAATAAAAATAGTATATCCTCTAAGTATCTGAATATCATTGCTGTAATTTATAATACGATGTTTATAAATAGTAATTAAAATTTACAGTTATTATCTTTAATATAGAATCCCAACGGCTCTTTAAACAAAGCTACTTTATATCCTTTAACCACAATACGAGATATAAAATCTAAGTCTTCTGTTGCAGTAAGTGTGTCATTATATTTTATATGATACATAATATTCCTTTTTATGGTAGGCCAACCATTTGTTATATAGAATCTATTTGATACATCACACTTATATATTCTATTATCAAATGTAAATGTTTTTCTACACCTCTCTGTTATAATTCCAAATTGATTAGCAACTACATATTTGTTAAATACCATAGATATGTTTTGAGAATCCAACCTACTATAATTTCTTGTGGAAGGATGAAATACAACATCAATGTTTCTATTTTCATAAAATATTCTGCATAGAGTATAAATCCTGTAAATTGACATTGTATCATCAATATCAAAATAAGATATTATAGAGCAGTGTGAATAAATATAACCTATATTTCTGTTTGAAGCAGCATTGTGTTTTTTTTTTCTGTATATAATTATTAGACCATTTGTACATTTGTTTAATTTTTCTGTATCTTTAACAACTCGGCTAATATTATTTGAAAGAATTCCTGAAATTATTATAACAATTTCATGGGGATATTTTATTGATCTACATATACTTCTTATCAAAATATTGCTACATCTATTAATATCCTCAAAAGTCGTTGGTATTATTAAAGAAAGACAAAAAGGTATTAATTTAATAATTGATTTTATATATAGAGTAAAAAGAATTATAAAATTTAAAAAGAGAAATGTAAAAAATAGGTAAATTTTCCCTTAAATATAGTTTTTATATATGTATTTAAAAAAATATAATCAAGATGTATTATTATTCATCATATTTAATAATAGTATTTCAATTGGAAAAAGACCATGTATAAATACTTTATTCTTAACTATTGATAAATCATTTTTCTTTCTGTATGTTATTTCAGTAATGTTGGATATATCTAAATACTTTAATTGACAATGCTTAATGAATATACCGAACATTACATCTTCAATCCAAATGAAATTATTACTATTTCTAATGTATTTATTAATGCAATTGAGTGTAGAGGATCTAAACAAAAATGCAGGTCCATATGGATATGATGGATAACTAATACTAAATATACTTTTGTTTTTACATGTTATTGACCATTTATAATTTGTATTACATATTAGTTTTGGATTCATATGCATAGATCCTATCACAGAAATTTGTTTGTCACTTGAATTAATTATATTAAACATCATATTATTGTTAAAGTAAGTATCTATATCCAATTTTAATATCCATTCTATGTTATAACAATGGGTGAATATATATTTATAAAAACATATCATAATTAATGAGCAGTTATAATAATTAGAAATAACATTAAACACTAATATGTCATTGTAAAGTAGTATTTCTTTTTTTAGTATTGTACTCAAACTTTTGTAATATGAATTTCCACAAATAAATACATATTTAATATTTTTTAACTTTCTTAAGAACCTTCTCATAATGTGTCTTTCATATAAACACTCAGGTCTTGATAGTATTCCTATTAATACAGTTGTATTATAACAATTTTTTATTTTACTATATTCACTATTACACAAAACCAATTGTCTATTTAAAAAGAATGTATTATGAGGTATATAATTAACTTTTGGAAATGTATAATTTATCAATCTTCTCCCACAAGTAATATTGAAATTATTTCCACATTTTATATATGCATTTATATGTTTTATAATAGTTGCATTTATTTTAGTAATTATTTTCATATAATAATTATCACATTCATTAACATAATAATATGAATATAGTATAATAACATTATATAAAAAAATATAAACATAAACGAAATAAATTGATTTCATATGATTTGTTTAAAATAGTATAGATGAATATGTTATTTTTAATAATTCTGTTTATCATGCTAATATCTGTATATTATAAAAAGATATATAATACTAATAAAAAACGAGGTATATCTGGTAGTTTTCTTTTATCAATTCTTTTATCAATTCTAAACTTAGTTATTGGTACTAATCTGAATGATTATTATAACTTCAAATATGTGGATCCATATCCTATAAAAGGTAAATACGATATTAATCAAGCATTTTGTTTTTCTTTTTATAGTTATTGCATTGAAACAGTCGACTTGATTGTGAAATTTATAGAAATAAAATCATACTCTATAGCAAATACTATATGGTTGTAATCTACTCCATAATAACATTTGCAGTTCCTATTTCAATTTAAAGACAAAAACAAATCTTTTCTTAGTTTGCATTCTCCACCTTTATATTGGAAATGATCTATTCCTTCAACATTGCTACCTATCATGATAGAGTATTAACCATCTCCATACTTACTTATTGATAAGTGATTGTTTCTATTTACAATTTCTGCAGCTATTTCATACCGCATTTGAAATATGTATTTGAAGTAAACGAGAATTTTTGGTTATTGTAACAATTATATTTCTTATTCTTTACATGAAGATTAGATAATGATATATTTAATATTAAAAATGAAAATGAAATACATATAAAGAAATTAATATATAAAAATATGCCACTCATTTTACAATGTCAGTGTAAAGTATCATGTTCTACTGTATATTATTAATAACAAATTATTTATATTTTAGTGTTTCTGTATCTTTGTTTATATTTTTAACTATCAGTTATAATAATAATAATAATATATACATATATTTAATATTTCCTAGCAAAGGAAAAGGAGGACCATATTCTTTATCATACTACATCTACTGTGCAATAAAAAGATGGAATAATGATAGTATTATATCAAGAAAAGTAAAATTAATTTATAAAGAGTCAATTACTTTAAAAACTATTCAGAATATAATACAGAAAGCACATACATTTATATGGTTTGAAAGAGCTGATTACATATATCTTGTAAATAATTCTACCTATGATTCTATGTTTAAAAAAATAATATATGGACCAATTGTTACTCCTTTAAAATGGTTTGCTATGCCTAAGAATAATTCTTATGAAAAATATTGGTGTTTAGTAATGAAAAAAATAAATGCATTTGCAACTCATTCGATTAGAGTTAAAAATCACATTATTAATCGCACAAATTGTCATTTTTATCTTACTAAATATTATATACTTACTCCATGCTTAGAATATAAACATAATATAAATTTCATCAACTCATTCAATCAAAGAAAGGTAGATTTTTTAGTTTATACCAAATATTCTGATTGTAGAAGAGTAAATGATGAAAAAATATTAATTGAATTTCTTATACAAAAATATACAATAGAAGTTATAAAATATGGGAATTATTCCAAAAGTAAAATGATGTTATTAGCTAATAATGCTAAATTTGTTATATATTTCTCTTTTTATGATACTGGCGCACTTTCATTACTTGAAATGAAAGCAATGGGAGTATGGCCTATATCACATCAAGAAGAATTTATTGAAGAAGGTTATGGTAGTATATTAAAAGAATTAGATACTAATATTACAAAATCTTTATATTATTTAAATGAGATATATAAAATAAAATACAATCCAAAAAAATTAGCTTTAAATGTAAAGAATAATTTAAATTGTGTTAAATCATTAGAGAATATAGTTAAATTAATTAAATAACAATATTTTTGTATAATTTAGCTTAAGATTATCTACATCGATTGGAAATATAGTACATATTTTAATGCTTATTCCATGAACAGCCAAGTGTAACTGTAAATCTTTGCAATCTAAAAAACTATTTTTACGTTTGTAGTATTGATTAATTCTTATTATTTTGATGTGATAGTTATAGAAATATATTCCCATTTGAATATCCTCTCTATATATCAATTTGGAGCTATTTAATTCCAATGTATTTATGAAGGTACTCCAGTTATGTAGCTTAGGTAAAATATAAAAATTACCTGCTACAAATTCAGGTAAAGTAGTTAGATTATATAAAGAATAAGGTAAATAGTTTTTATTATTTTTATCTCGTTTTGTTTTCATTGAAGGGTAGAAATAACCATAAATTACTTTATGGTTATTTTTGGAAATTAGAATATATAATATAATTAATTGTAAGTTAGGATATACATCACTATCAACTCTTAAAATATAATCAAATCTGTTATATACACTTTTAGTCCAATTATATAACAATAGCGTAGATATAGTTAGGTTGTAATAATCATCATGAAAAGAAAATTGTAGAAGATCTGTTTCTTGTGATATTTCATTATCAAATCCAGAAAAGAATATAATTCTAGAATCATAAATATCTAAATTTTTACTCCAAGTATTTCTTATTAAATATCTTCTATAAATATTAGAATAACATATTGGTACTACAATCAATATTCTTCTAAATTGAGTTATGTTAATGTTTTTAATTATTCTAAACAGTGATGGAGTTTTTACATGATAATGATCAATAGTTGTAGATAAATAGTTGTTGCAGTTGCTAATATTATAAATATAAATGAAAATTACAGAATATATAAGTATAAGAATTAATATAATTATTAATAATGATAAATCACATATATTATTGAGAATAATGAATAACAATTACTATCAGCTAATCTAATAGTTGAATCTCTTTATAATTATACTCTGTAATGTTTTATTTCTATCATACTGATGAATAATAAATGGTAATGATTTATCTTTTCTGTGTATTGTATTATTTTCTATAGTGAAACAACAATTATGAAATATATTTCTAAAAGTTAATTCTATTCCCACGGTAAATATAAATCCATTGTTATTGAGATTTAAACATATATTCGTACTTTTTATTCTATTTTGGTAATATATATAGTTTAATACACCATGATCTGATGTAAAATGATAATATTATTTTAAATAAACTAAATATTGTTCAAGAATATCAGTAGGTTATATGAATCTCCTCCATTCATTGGAGTTTGTTCCATCTATCTTGTCTTATTGCAAATGGATAACTAGCATCTTCACATAAAACAATTCTATTTTTAATTTTTATAGTTTCTGGATTTATCTGTAATATACTAATTCTCAAATCAAGGAGAAACACATTACCATATTTATAATAATACTTCATCAAAAAGCAGTAATACAAGCCATATCTATTTATAGCCCATTTATATTCTGTTATATTTTTAGGTAATATACATACTTTTACCAAATTATATAATGAACTATTCTCAAACAAAAATGGCCATTCTTTTGAGATTTTATTTATGAATAAAGAAAGATATATAGTATGCTGATAATTATAGCATGTCCTAAAGATGGTAAAACATTAAATCTAAATGTATCATCTTTTTTAGTAGATGTTGAAATTATTAAATTTAATAAAGAAAGCAATACATATGATAGTAGAGAGGCTGGTTTAATGTTAGATTATATTATTCAAACTTATAGTATTTCGAATTATAATATATTATTTTTTATTCACAATCATGATAAATCAGGCCATTATCCAACGTCAATTATTATAGCCATTATTCATGATCATAATTATTATCCAATGTTCAATCCTAAAATGTTCCTTATCCTCCTGACTGCAGTGCAAATATAATATTGTAATTAATTACTTTGTATTGACCAAATTATTATTTTATACTAGAATGTTTTACAAAATCTTTGAAAATATAATAAAAAGATGATGTATTTAAAACAAATTCATCATCTTTTTTGTTGTAAGTTGAATAAATACCATAATAATTATATCCTAAAATAAAAGATAGTTCAGCAAAACATAATACTGGAAAATTATCATTTATTAATTCCATTATTTTTACACCATTCTTTGATACTATAATGTTTGTTAATCCTGCACCGTGAGGTGCTACTATTATATCTGCATTTGAAAACATATCTATCATTACTGTGAACTTAGTAGAAGGCTCATATATATTACAATTATAATAGTAGTATTCATTACATATTTTGTTAACAATGTCGAAGAAGTGTTTTAATCTCCTAGTATAAAGTCTTCTGATAAATAGTATAATTGGTGTTACATATTTATTTTTATTTTTTATTTTTGCTAATAATATATTTCTTAATTGCAAAACTGAATATGTATATATTGACGAAGTACATTCCACTCTTTCCATCATTATTACATATTTAGAATATACATTTCCAGAAATTATATTATTTACAGATATATCAAGCAACATTAAATAATTCATTATAGCGCGCTGTTGTTATGAATATGTATTTGATAATTCGAAATACTATTTAGTATTGATAGCAGTGGAATAATTTTAGTAAGAAAATTAATTATTGAATGATATATTGCAGATCCTAAATATTGTGTGTTATTTGGATTATTATATTAGTATTATTCTTTTTTAAATTGTAAATTGGTGTATTTAGTATTTCTTTTTTGCATCTACAACCTCCTTTAATAGATATATATTCGTTGCATAATGTTAGTATTGAACCATATTCATTTAAGATGATATTTTTGAAAAAATATATCATGTATGATTTATTTTCATATACGGTAGATGACTTTCTTTTGATAATTAAATTTCTCTTTCTAATTACATTATTTCCAAATTTTACTGCAAACCTTTTAGTTATTTTAATATAAATAAATCTATTATTTGATAACACATTATTTACATTAGCACAAGAATAATTTTTAGTTATGTTATTATTGCATTTAATAATAATAATTCCATCCATTTTTCCTATTGTTGATAGAATTACATTTTTTGTTCTGAGTTTTGGGATTTTGGAAATACTAAATATAAAGGAATTATAAATAAATTCCAATATAATGAAGCATATAAAGAACAAATAAATAAGTAAAGAAAATACTATTTGTATAATTTAGATTATAAGAAATTTAAAGTTTTGTTCATAAACATATGATTAATAAACATCTTTGATGTTATTATATCTTTTATTATTACGAATTATTTTGTTATATTTTTTTCCCCTACATTCTGAAAATATTAATCTACAATCCCAACACTTATCAATACTCCAACGAAGATAGTCTTGATAGTAGATCCAGATTCACCTCCGTGAATGATCTTACCGATCAATTCTATGAGAGGATCCATTGGAGCCATTACCCTTTGGTAGCTCCGATAAAGCTACCTTGAGAACCAACAATCGAAGAAGGCGAAAGTCAAAGGGAAGGGATGTTCTCAAAACCAATGGACTAGGTAAAGTAAAACTTCATTAGGCCAAGAGAAGCAAAGGTGGTAAATCAAGGACCAGTAGAAGCACCAACAAAGTCATTATCTATCGTCTCTAAGTAGTAAAGTCTTTCCCAATGATGAACCAACCCCTTGAAGATCCACAACTACAACAGCCTGAAGAATAAGAAGGTAACCTGATTGTCAATGATCCAAAGCAATGCTTAAGCAGCATCCCGAGATACTCAAGAAGCTTAAAGACAAACGCATGGAGAATACCATTGGTTGGTCAAGCCTTCAAGCTTTAGTTTTCAAAATACAATAATAGCAAACAATTATAATAAATAAAAACTTGTTAGTAGTTACTTGTAATTTCTTGCTATCATCGTCTTCATCTTCATGTGTTCTGGAGATAAAGACGACCGATTTAAACCACTAATTCTTCCTGTGAGGGAGAATATCCTCTCAACCTCACAGGAAGTTGGTGGGTATTTTAAATATTTTTGCGAAATTTTGAATAGATTAAGAAAGTCAAATTAAGGGCATATATGAGCCCAGCATAATATAACGAATTGATTGATGTATTTTTTATTGTCTAATTATGTTTCTAAGGGTAAAAAAACCATAGGTGGTTATAGCACACATAAAACTGCTATTTTTTTGATAAAAAAATCATAGAGGCTATAGCACACTGTGCTCTGGCCCTTTCTTTCATTATTATTATACTATTGAAAAGATAAAAGATTTATTAAATGATTTAGGAGCAGTCACTATATACCAGGATGAGTTTTAGGCTTATGCTAAAAGGCTAATGGTGCGAAGCAAATTATGTTGGATTAGAGATCGTATAAGAATGTGGTGGGGAATCTTGAAGTTGTTCTCCTAGCCAAAAACTAACATATTATCCAATATCAATAACAATAACAATGTCAATCTCACAGATTATGACTTATCTCCAATATCACCAAGATCCATTAAGGTCTAGCTTGGTAGCACAGCATTCGAGCCTTATGGTCTGTAGCCCTTACTATATATTATTATTATCCTACGCTAAAAACTATTCTAAACACAAAAATAAAATTTGACCCGTAAATTTATTCAAACACTAAAATATATAAAGAATTTTAAATTCACCGCTTGCTCCAGCATAACCCGTACCAAAAACTAATACACACTCAAATCGCTTATTCTTACCTGTAGAAGGCACCTAAGAATAGTCTGGTACGGTAATACATATATATCATTAAACATAACATATTATTATCTTCGATCAACTTCAAAAACTAATTACTAATATTTTTGATATATTTTTAAAATTAATATATATTTATATACAAATAATAGTATCTAATATGAACAGAGAATATCAAGTTAATACTGTGTGTCTATACTCATCGAGGAGAAATATATAGTATATAAATGGGACTATGGCACATTGTCACAGAGTCCTAACGAGTGTTCTAGGGGTCCGTCCCCTTCTAGATTCAGAGTTGACTTTTACGGGGCCATCATCGATGCAATCAATGATGGCCCCGTAAAAGTCAACTCTGAATCTAGAAGGGGACGGACCCCTAGAACACTCGTTAGGACTCTGTGACAATGTGCCAGAGTCCCATTTATATACTATATAGAGAAAAGAGCAAATTTCATCCCATTGAGTACAGATAAACAGCATTAAACTAATATTGTGTTTATATAATACACATACTATAACCAACTATATATCCCTTCATAACTGATTATGAGTAACAACATTATGTAGTTATATTGTTTGTAAAGTCTCTAATCGCTCAACGGGGAGTTGTACTCAACGAGGAACAACATTAGTAATATTGATCAAATAATATAACCAAATATCTGATTTACAATATTTTTAATTTCTTTATAATAAATCTTTGTTGTTTTTGTTTTCTTTTTGTTTTACAAATAAATATAATGCAACATCTAACTATTAAACATATATTTCTATATACTCTACTTCTACATATGTTAGAAATGTGATTTGAAAGCAGGATTGTATAAATAGGTAACCTATAGATTTTAGGTAAAACCTATAATCTAGCTTTGACCGTTGGTCGGTCAAACCTTGAGCATTATTTTGTTAAAATCTATTTTAATAACTTACTGAGTAACATTTGCTTTATACAAACTACCATACTATATAAAATATTATTCCTGCTTCTTGTTTTACTTTAATTACCATAGTTAGAATAAGATTGGTTGAAATTGTATAAATATCTATTCTGATATATTAAAATTCATCTACAAACTACTCAATAGTGATATTTAACATATCTATAAACAACTTGTTATTTTGATGATTAATTTATATTGATTACTATCTCTAAAAAACAAATATAAATGTAATTATAATAATAAATCTCTATTTCTGGATATTAATGATTTGTCTTCAATAAGTCTCTTACTTTCTCAGTTTCTGAAAATAAATAATCATTATAAAACTCTCTTAGAGTTATACTATATCCTAGTTTGAAGCAAAACCTTCTAATTCTGGTGAATTTACATAGATCTTTGTTGACAGAATCTGAATTGACTTTGGCTTTTACCATATGTAATAATCTGAATATTTTATTTTAATCACGTTTTCCAAAATATTTTAAAGTAGTTAATATTTTTATGAAACATTTTATAATTGAATAAATCCATAACTTCTTTCGATGCGAAAGGAGGTAATGTGATATCCCTATAGTTTCATATATTATAAAGTATTATAAATATTGAGTAATTACACATTTAAATGATATAAATAGTCAAACCATCAAGCTTGATGTTTTTTCTTTTATTTTTTTTATTCTATAATTAATTTAATATTATGTTAATAATATGTTATTGTGAGTCATCATTGAGAAATAGATCAAAATAATAGTTATATAAAAAGTGCATCGACGGACAATCAAATTTGATATTTGAAAGATGATGTATAAAGCTTTAATTTTGTATATATGGTTAGATAATATGCTTGTTAACTCATTTTCAATAGGAGTTCAACTTATAGTTAGTATAAGGAAGGTAAAAGGTAAACATATATTTTCTGATGAAATCTAGTTTTTTCTCAACAACTTGAAAGTTATATGAAACAATAATTTACTAATCTATTAGTCATATTATAATAAAGAAGTTATTATTATTATTTTCATTAATTGATATAAAATTTAAATCTAATTCTGTCATTTGTTATATATGCAGCTTAATTTCTTTTTATAAAGTAGATGTTTGATATTTAGTCATATATAATTAAATTTATAATGTCATGATATCTCTAAACAACATTAATCACTGAAATCTTTTTATGAAAATTCCATGAAAAACTTTGAAAATTCCAAATAAACGTTAAAGAGAGAAGTCATTATCGTTATTTGGAATTAGAAAGAAAAGGTTTTAGATCAGCTCCAAAAAGAGGCAGAAAGCCTTTATTAAATGCTGCAACTAAGGCTTAAATCATCCATTGGAACTATAAACCACTATTTAAGATCCATCAAATACTATATCATAAAAAGGAGCAAAAATCTTCCCTAATCTCCAACAAAAATAAAAAAAGATTTCAATTTTGTATTCAAAATTATAATTTCAATTTCGAAAACTTAATCTGTGTTGATGAATGTCATTTCATCAATATACCTCTTTCCAGAAAATATTACTAGTCAAAGATGAAACAGTCTAAGATATAGAAAAAAGTATAAATTAATGTTTTACAAAGGGAGGTTAAACTCTCAAAAATATAGAGATATAATCTTGAAATATTTAAAAGATATTAAAACATATGAAAAGGAAAATTTCTGGATACAGCAAGATAATGCGCCCTTGTTACATGGGGGAAAATAACATTCAATTTTTTAATAATTTAGGAATGAATTTCATAAAACACCGCCCTGCTTCTCCTGATCTGAATTCGATTGAGAATGTTTGTGGGGTGATAAAAAGAAATGTACTAACACATACATGTAGCAACGAAGAATCATTAATAAATAAAGAAAATAAATTCAGATCTCTCCAAAAAAATGGAAAAAGAGATTATCATTTTTTATAATTTGTGTTATGTTATGTTTGTTTGTAAAACAAAAAGAAAACAAATACAACATAAAAAAATTAAAAATATATTGACATTTATTTGTAACATAGTGTATATTTTTGTTGAGGCACTTAAAAGTTCCTTTTTACCTCTCTTTAACAATGATTTCATACCATTCTTCATCTTTTCCATATACCTGTTATATATACTCAAAGAAATATCAAGTTTTTTAATAATTGTAGATTTATAAACCTTTTTTTCTTTCAATTTTAGGAATTTTTGATAATTATTCATCGAAGATTGTAAATATGATTTCTTTTTATAATAAATCCTACATTTCATTAAATATAAAATAGATAGTTCCATAGTATTTTTCCCTATATTTCTTTTATATCATACATTTTTAATTAACATACTTCCAAAATGACTGAATTAGATTTTGAATTTATGACCTCTGTGTTCTAAACTAAATAATTCATATATGTAATAGTTTCTTTGAAATGTTTCTAAATGTTAGGGTTATATGCTAAAAAGAAATATATAGCAGATGTAGCTTATATGCTAAATTAAGATTATATTTGAATATAACTCACTACCAAACCCTCTACTGTCGAATTTATACGGTAGATTTATGGAACGTGTTGAAAGGAGAAGTAACATTACTTTCTTGCTTACTTTATTATAAAGGTACCAAAATCTACTTTCTCTCATAAATCGCTTATTCTTATCCTTAGAAGCGCCTAAAAATAGTCTGATATTGGATGAATATATTATATATTATATATACTCCATACTATTATTTTAATATTTGCTATTATTTTAATCATTAACTATAATTATATATTCTTTTTGCATAATTATATAGATATAAACTATGGTTTAATATTTAATCATTTATGGTCATGTAATATTTTAATGACATATAATTATACATTTAAAAGTCAATCATATGAAGATAAAATTATGTATGTAAATACCCATCTCCATACCTTAATGGAATATTTATTGAAATAGGAGCATTAGATGGAATAAAATATAGCAATTCATACTTTTTTGAGAAAAGTTTGGGATGGAAAGGATTGTTAGTTGAAGGATCAACATCAAACTGCAAAAAATTAAAACATAATCATTATATTAGAAATAGATCGGAAATTATATGTGCAGCTATATGTGATGGTGAATCAACTATATTTATTGAAAGTGATGCTATTGGTGGCATTGAAAATGAATTGCCATATAGATCTTGGGCTAACTTTTCATTATCCAAAAGAACAATAAAAAAATGTATAAAATTAAATAAAATAATAAGATATTATGGAATTACTCATATTGATATATTCTATTTAGATGTAGAAGGTAGTGAATTAGCAGCTATAAAATACTTTGATTTCAATATTACAGTGAATTATTGGATTATTGAATTTAACAATAAATCAATGAATGAGCAAAATACTATTGAAAGAATTCTATATATAATAATGGATATGAAGAATGTAAAATTGAAGTTGGAAAAATAATAGGGTGTTATGAAAATAAAAAATACAAAAATGTTGTTAATAATTATAAAATGCATGAATCTAAATACATAAATGTAGACGGAGAAGATTGTTAATATTTTTGCCTTTATTCTGAATTTAACTATTTTATTTTTTCCATTTATTCTTTGATAAAATTTACTGCATGAAATTTATTATATTAAGATTCATTGATTAAATGAACACACACTTTTCTTTATGTACACAATTACTAAATAATTTGCTCTGCTTTGTATATACATTTCTAATAAACATTCAATTGAATCATTATTCAATAATTTATAATACCAATTATTTGAATGCATGATTTTAATTGTTAATATAATATTTCTAACCATAATTAATTTCTTATGTGATATATTAGTTATTTTAAATGAATGGATGAAAGAATAACATATCTTATGTGGTACTTTTCAATATACTCCACAATAGTTTTGTTAAAGTATGATAAAAAACTAAAATTGGTAAAATATGTCATTATATAGTTTTTAACATAATTAACTATTATAATGCAATTATATGTCATTTTACTTTTTATTTTATTATTAATTTTGTTAAAGTTTATCATATTTTTTAATGATGATATATTATTAAATGATTATTTAACAAAATCATTTCTTACAAAATATAACATAACAAAAAACTCATGGTGTGCTATAGCAAAGGAATCATTTATAATGCTATTTTTTATGTGCTTAGAAAAGGTGCCAAACATTAGTATATTTCTTTATATCTTTAGATTGCTATATTAAAGATAGTAATCAGCTTACTGTATTGTATATAATTAGATCAAACACAATCATAGATTTAAAATTAAACAATTATTTCAATTATAACAAATGCAAAAAATTAAATAGAATTAAAACTATACCTGAAATTACTCCATACAATTCAAATAAAAAGAAAATACAAGTAAGAAGAAAAATAATTGATAATATTAATAATAATATTGAAAATAATCTCGTAGTAGGAAGTGGTCATTCATTAGGATTCAATGATGAAACTTTTCCAGGATATATATCTACAGATCAAGATGAATTAGATTTAACTAATAGATTTGAAATATCTCAGTATATCCCAAAGGAATCAATAACTAATATAATAGCTAATCATGTTTTGGAGCATATATTTTATAATAATATATTAGTTGTTTTAAGAAATATACATTTCATGCAAAAAATAAATGGATATTTAATAGCATGTGTTCCAGATATAAACTCATACACAAGTGTTTTATATAAAAATAAGGAAGAGTCTATAACATTTCAACCATTAGCATCTCATTATATATTCTTTTCATATGAATCATTAGAATATCTATTAAGCAATATGGGCTATTCTGTATCTCCTATATATTATCACAGATATGATAAGCATTATTATGGAGATAATGAAACATTTGAAATACTGAAATCAATTAATCTTAAAAAATATATAGAGAGAAGTATAAAATCAGCTGGTTATGAAGTATGTGTTTTATGTAAAAAAAATAATTAATTTCAATAATTGTTATATTTCCAATATAGTTTTGTAAAATTAAGTATTTTTACTTTTATTTGAGAATATTTAAGGTACACCTTGTTATCGTAGTTGATGTGTTCGTATCGTTCCTTTGCCGAGAGGACGAAGAAATCCTATCGATCGAGTAGTAGCTGATACACGTAGGTTGTGCAAAACCTCTCAGCAATGTTCAAGACTTAATCTCGACTTTGACGATAAACTCTTACAATGCATAAAGAACTGACAGACGGCATAGTCCACTGTGATCTTCTACCTCGAGGTTGCTAAGGGAACATCTTTTTCTCGGTAGTTCTATATCTTGTAGGAGATCTCGTCGAAGTCAAGGACGATTATAGTCTTGACTATAGCGATAGAGATCTCCTGGTTGTAGCAATACGAATGGGGCGATTTCCGAGAATTGATTGTAAGCCATTGACGAATTGCGGGCTGTTGATTATTCTCGGAAGTTGATTCACCGATAAGTATACAGAGCTGGATCATGATTGGAATCGTAGGAATAGTAACACTGCCGTGAATTATATAGTATATATATGAGATTTTGGCTTATGTCATAGTGTTCTAGCTAGTGTTCTAGAGGTAAAGGTTAGGGTTAGGGTTAGGAGACCTACACCTAGAAAACTCGTTAGGACACTGTGACATTGGGCCAAAGTCCCATATATATACTATATAGGGAATGTCGATTCACAACTCACCTCGGAATTGTTAACACTTCGAAACTTCTCCTGGCGGGAGTTACAAATTTAATAAATCATGCATTTCCCTGGATCTTATCGAGTAATGGATTTTGACTTTGAACGCTTTGTGCATATCGCTAAAAGGAGTTGCCGATTATAGACGAACAGCTTTCGAGAGTTCTTCTGCAATGGTGAAGTGCTAGTAAGCGTCCTTGGAATCCTCCTTGTTTTGAACGTCCAGATTTTCATTGAAGATCATCCGGTTATTGAGATAGCTGTTGTTGTAGACTGATCCGAAGTCTCAACCTTCATCTTCCCATACTTCATCTATCATTGAGTTACAACAACATGAAGTGTGTTTACTTCTCCTTGTAAGAAATCCAAAATACTTATTATCACTCACGTAAAGGTAATAATCTTATGTTCATCTGCTAAGTTACGTAATACCGTGAAGTCATCGACCAGCTCCAATGCCTCCTCCAAGAAGACAAACAGCCAAATGACAAACTGCACAAAACAGCATCTCCTACTATTGCTAGCATCACACTTTTACGGAGCTCTAGAAAGGATCTGGCTAGTTTTGAATTTCTCAAGGATCCTTGCAGATCATGATAAGCAAACTAGGGAGCCTTCTAACGATGAGAAGCAACAAGAAGAATAGCTCTGGAAAAGTATCAAGACAGTTGCTTATTATTCTCGGAGTGATGATATGGAGAAGTATCAAACCCTAACCAAAACGCTGTAATACATATATTATCATTTAATACTTTAAAGGTTTTCTTTTGTTTTTATTGCAATATGAGAAACTACTTTTGCTAAAATCTCTTCTACACCATATATTAGTTTTACATAATAAGTCAGATGGATGATTGACTTTTTCTAATTCAAATCCTCTTTCATAAAATACCTCTTTTAGAAAATATGTGAAATTTAAATTTAAATGATTGTTATCCTTATATATTGGATATCCTCTATGTATAAAAGGACATTTCCTATCATTGCATAAATGATCATTTAAATTGATGTATTTCAACCTTTTGTTATTTAAAACAGGAAAGCTTTCTAAAGATGCATTTACTTTTAAAATACCATAACAGCCGAGCTTGTTTATATTTTGTATTAAACAGTTATTAGGATCATATGAATAATGGGGAGTATCTTGAATTATAAAAATATAATTAAACGCTTTTAATAATTCATAAATATATCTTTGAAATGGTTTAGATACATCATGCATCAAAAAATTAGACACAGCTGCATATCTTTTATTGTTAAATTTATTTAATATTCCAAATAACCAATCATATTTTTCAGACTCTATATATACCATATTACAATATAATTGTAACAGCGTGTATCCCATATTATTAGTATATGGATTAATTAGATAGAGCCATTGCTCTAAATGAGAATCTCCTATCATAAAGAAAATATTTTTCGAAAAATACTATCTAAAATGTGTTCTTCATTGTGATCATTTCTATTCTTTAAAAACGGACACCAGCACATTTTATAATATAAGTTACAATTCCAATTATATTTAACATCAGCTGGAGATTGAGCTATGTATGAACTATTATTACTATTATATTTGTCAAGAAAATAAGATATCTTGTTTTTGAATATACTTTTGGATTTTATTAGTATAATAAAGAAAGTGAAAGCTAAAATACATGATGTAATTGATATAATTCTTCTATTTTTAGAGTATCTTAAAGGTTTTTCAAACATATATGTGGTACAAATGGATAAAATCAATGTAGTAATGAATACTATTAATAATGATTTTATACTGTTATTTAAAGTGTGATTTATTACAGGATAATGAATTAAATAAAATGAATATGATATTGTTCCTAAAAAATTAAATATTATAGAATTTAATAAACCATTTTGAGCATCTCTGGATAGTATTATATAAGATATTAATGGCTCAACAATAAAAAGAAATGGAAGAGGAAAAGAGATTGAAATCCATATCCTATTTAAAATAGATATCAGTATTAGTAATGCTATAAGAATGTTAGTATTAATATTAAATACAAGTAAATTTTGATATGATAATATTGAACCTAACATAAACTCATTAAATCTTGAAGATAATGAATAATAAGCGTAGTTACTATGATTTATACTTTCATATAAGCATAATAATATTAATAGTATATACAATGTAAAACAAATCTTTTTATAGTAAACCACATACATGAATAATGGATAAATTATATAGAATTGATTTTCAACTGACAATGACCAGAAATGAATTACATTTGATGGTGAATTAAACGACTGAAAGTAATCTAATGCAATGTGATAAAAATGATAGTTTGAATAGCCTAATAAGCAGCTTATAATATTATTTACTTCGTTTTCATAACTAATAATTCTCTTTGAAGAAAGTTTGACATATAAAACAAAAAGACATAACAGTTGAAGTGGATATAGTCTTATTATTCTTTTTGTATAGAATTCGTTCCATGAGATATTCTTTTTATTTGTAGAAGTAATGACAAATCCTGATAATATAAAGAAAATATCAACTCCAATATATCCATTTGATAAGATTTTATTGTTAAAATGATAAACATAAACTAATAGCATAGCTATTCCCCTTAAACAATCTAAATCATATCTATAATCCATAATGTTAATATATAATATAAAATTAAAAATAATAAATCCTTGAAATTAACCTATTGTATTTGCTACTTATAGAAGTAATACAAGATCCTATTGACTATTAAAACCAATTTTGGTTAAGCAAAAGTAACATTCCGAGAACTCCACCAATACTACTTCTGATAATCCATCCCTTGACAACACAAGGACAATAATGGACGTGTTTATAAATAACAGTAGTCAAGAGATACTAAGGTTGATCAAGGATAATAAGGATTAGATCCTTGATGAAACAATTACAGTTACTTGTGACACTCTACAGGTAGAAAAATAAGCCTTGTGAGTCCGTGATATCGTTAGAAAAATAAGCTACTCCCGACCTGATTGATAAGCATCTGCTTGTGACATCCAACACATCGGGACTTATAATTAGGTTGCGAGTCTGAAGACATTTCAATAAGGTGAGTATTTGAACTCCTAGGAAATTGTGAATTGACTTCTCCTGGTGATTCTAACGATTCAGCTTCAACTAAACGACATCCATACGATCAACACTCGTACTAGGTACTACTACGGAACTTTGAATTCAAGATTGATAGGTACAACCACAGTGTCAGCTACATGCTCCAGTACCTTCTTTATCTCCGTGTTGATTACAATCGGAAGCCACTCCTGATAAGCCTTAGAGATTCGCAAGTATCTCTCGGTGTGAAACTTAAACTCCAAGAGCCTTCTGACATTGTTGTTGATGATGGTGTCCTGTACTGTGTTCATCTTATGATTTTCGACATTCCGGGGATCATCCTTCAATGTTGAAGACTCTGTGGGTAATGGATCATAGAGATAGAGTACTTGAATTACCTTGAGCTGTGTGTTGAATACTTCCTTGACTATACCTAGATAGTAATCTATCTTTTGTGAGTCCTCTTATGAGTGCTCTCGGGAGTTCTCAGGATGCTTATCAATGTTAGTGATAGCTGCTAAGTCTTCTCGGTACTTGGGAATATCAGTCTGGTAACATTAACCAGGTTGGGATGAAGTTCACAGTAGTCCAACACTTCCTTGATAAGATGAAGCCACGTTTCATAATAGAATTGCAACACCCTGTAAAGTCCATAGCAGAAGAACCTTGATTGAGTGAATGGAATAAGCGCCTCTTCATCGTCCTCTCCATGAAGCTAAACAGATTGTAAGGAGTAACTTTGATCCCTTGCTGATCTTCTGGTCTTACAGTGTCAATTACCAGATTACTGTCATTGTCAAACACATTAGCAGCAACCAAGAAGCTATTCACCAGCTTACGTTCTTCCAAGTCAATATAAGGACGCTCCAGCTTATACTTTACCTTGCCATTGTTCTGATAGACTTTAAAGTACTCCAATTGTGGGATAGCCGATAGATCGATAGGCTTTCTCCTTTGCTTCTTATTGAAACGACTATAGTATGGTTGGAATTGATCGCAGGCTCTCTTGGACTTCTAAGTAAACCTTTAAATCCAATTGAAGAGTCTCTAGCTGTGGTAAGTCTCGGTAGTGCCCAGTGGTTCTGAACTGAAGGATAGTGAAGTCAACTATGTCCTTGTAATCCTCCACAGCTTCTCTAACGTAGGTGAACATCCTTACTTTGTCCTTCCAGTGCTGATCATAGATCTCTTGAGTAAAAATATTTTCTAACTTAGAAGTATTTTTACTCACAAATATCTACCACATTCTTATAAATTATTCATCACATTTTTAACTATATACTAAAAATCACTAAGCAAAACTCACATTATTGGAATGGATAATTATGCTAAAATTTCATCACCTAATAATTTTATTTTTAATCTTTATTTATTATATCAATTATCTCTTCTTATCATTTATATGTAATTATCCTAACAGTAATATTGAATTTGAGATTATTAATGAAAATGATGATTACAATTTATACAGAAGGCTGTATAGAGAATCAATTTATTCACAATTCCCTAATATGTCAATCATTATTAGCATCATAAAAACTATTTTTGAGAATAATAGTAAACTAAACATAAAAATAGATATTATAAGGTTATATTCTATTGCTTATAGAAGGACACTTTCTAATCAAATATGTGGAGACATTAGCGAAAGTCCTAGTCAACTATATACTTATTATACATACAGTAAAAATTTGAATATACAAAAAGCGCATGTATGTGAGATTGGATTTTTGTTTGGAGTTAGTAGTTTAACTTTTTTTCTAGCTACTAGTGTATATTCTAAATATTATGGTTTTGATTATGGTCATCCTCAATCAAAGTATATTTATGATTTGTTAAAAGAGAATTTTTTTATGCAAATGAAGTGGGGTAAATCACAGGATACAGTTCCATTATTTAATCTCTCTATAAAATGCGATATAATTCATATAGATGGAAGTCATATACCTAATTTAATATACAAAGATATTGTAAATATGAAAAGATTCTCATATAATAATTCTTTATTAATAGTAGATGATATTACTTCTAATAATTTTGCTTGGAAAAGGTCTGTAAATGAAAGACTAATAAGAGAAATATATTGTTCAAAATATAAATCATTTTGCATAGGAAATTATTTATAGATATATTGCTATACGAAAGGAATTGTTCATTTAAGCATAGTTGAATAATGTGTATATGCATAGAAATATAAAAATGAAATTTAAACCAAAGTTAATTAATTATACAGGTAGGTGATGTAGTTAGATCTACTGTAGCTACCCTGGGATAGAACTTGTAGATGTTTCTACTTTAGCAATCTCTACCTTTGGTCGACCCTCGGCGGTAGAACTATTCTCTACTTTACGCTTCTTATCTTCTCCGCTATTATCACTTCCTTTCTTTACTTCTTCATATCTTCTCTTCTTCTTATTTCTACACTCTCTACAAGGTTTATATAATACACCTTCACTCTTATAACCAAATTCATCATTTGTTTTCTTCTTACCACAAGTACTACACACTGTGTATCTGGATCTGGCTTTGTTATATCCTTTCTCTTTCTTGGTTTAGATTCACTCTGTTCTTTCTTCTCTTCTTCCATTGTTATATCAATATCATCACCTGGTTGTTCACTCCATTCTGGATCATCTTCATACTCTTCAATCACAGAATACATACCATCCAAGACATCCTTAAATACTTTAATAATTAATGATTTTGCATCAGGCATTTCATCTTGTTTTTCAATACTAGCATCGAGTTCGTTTTGTATATCACTCATTTTATTTTATATAGATTATTTCAAAAATCACAGGAAATTTATGAATGAAAAGAATTATGTTATTATGTTTATTTCTATTCAGCCAATCAAAAAACAAAATTTAATTAAAACCAATGATTTAAGAATTAGTTATGAAATCTTAGTCTTTCTTCAATGATGTTCTTTTCTATATAGTACATAAATGGGACTCTGGCTCATTGTACCATAGTCCCATTTACGTAAGGTTCCTACGGGATTCCTCCCAACAGGGTCTACTTCTCAACGGTGTCTTCTTCCCTACGGGGTCTACTTCCTACGGGGACTCCTCTAAGCTATTTCTATATCTATCTATACCTACCAATACTTACCTATACCTTCCTATACCTACCTATACCTATCTATGAGACGATCTCCTACGGGTACTCCTGAAAGCTATCTAGAAGTGTTGGTTACCTCGAGGTGATGATTCTAATCATGCTCTTGACTCTCCTTGCTACGCTGGTGATCTTGTAAGGGCTTTTAATTGAATCGTGGAAACCAATCGTGGAATCGGGAGTTTACAATTGTTAACTTGTTACCAATTGTTAACAAGTTACCAAATGGTAACTACGGGAGGTTCTAGCTAGTTGTGGATTTCTCAAGGGTCCTTGAAGATAATGATTAGCAATCTCGGAAGGCTTCTAAAGGGTAAGTTTATCATCCTTATAACTCTCCTAGATAAGTTCATCCAAGACCTTCCCGAGAAGAACAGCCGTGTTGGCAAGGAAGGGAATCTCCCACGATGGGAGATTCCCTGACGCAGTCATGCACGGCTGGACGTATCTGGGAAGGTGCCTTGATGGTACTTCTGGATGGGCCTTGAAGATAATGATAAGTAATCTCGGAAGGTTTCTAGAGGTAAGTTACAATGGCTTTATAACTCTTCTAGGTAACATTCAACTATCACCTATCCTAGCAAGGAAAGGATGTTCCTCCTTGAGCTGTAACTCAAGGAGGAACCTCCTGACACAGTCATGGAACTTCCATCAAGAGACTGCATTACAAAGTCAAGGAACATACATGGGATCATTGCCTAGGTATGCTTCATTGTCCTTATAACGCTTCTAGGTAAAGTTTAATTACATTGTCCAGGAGCTCACCGAGGAGATCATCATAATGACAAGAACGAGAGAAGTCCTCCTGGAGGTATAGCTGAAAGGAGGAGTTCTCGCGGACGTAGAAGGCTCTCGAGAACGTGAAATACTTGATATGTAGAGGAGCCATTAAGAGGTCCTTCACATCGATAAAGTCGTCAGCAATAGACCCAACTCCTATTTTCTCAATGGATCAATGGATCAAAGTCTAAGACAGGTCATTAGTGGTCTATTTGCATGAAATGCCTCAATAAGAAGGAGCTAGAGAACTTCCTTAAACCCAATGGAGGATACTCCTCAGTGAGTACTACGACTTCATCAATGGAATCTCAAGGCTCTAGCAACCAAGATAGCTTTGATTGACTAATACAGGGCAAGGTAATAATCAATGCTTAGAGCCGAAGAAATTCCAAGGTAACAAGTATTTAGAATTCATTCCAATAGGATACCTTACGAGTAGGCGTAGCAGTCACGGAGGGTTGGATCATGAAGATCAAGGACATTGAAGAAGTACCAAGACAGTTGATTATAGTTCTCGGAGTGATGACTGAGAGAAGTTACTGATAAGGTATAACGTGGCATCTCTGACGATAGAATTCATGGAAAAATGGTTAGTCTGATAATTCCTTGAACTTCAAAGGTCTTATGTTTATCTGCAACAAATGTTATCGAAAGCTCCCGAGGGAGATCAAGAGAGATGGAAAGCACTTCTATAAGATGTGTAGTCGATGTAGGGAGGAATTAACATCATCATCATCATCACCACAAAGAGCTTCAAATGATCCTCCATTGAACCATTGTAAGTTACCTATCAATGGAACTATACAACCAGTAACGAAGTGTAGTAGGTGTAAGAAGGAGTTCCAATCTGAAGCTAATGGAAGAGCCTACCGCTGTTGTAGTTCTTGAAGAGCCCGATGCCATGAGGAACGTAAAGCCTTGGAAGAGAACGGTGAACTCATAGCCAAGACTATGTCCTGCAGTAGATGCCATATGCACTTCGCTTCATCGATGATGTTAAAGCCCAATGGAGGCTACTATCGATGTTGTCCAAGATGTAGATCTGGGAAACCTACTAAGAATCAACAACCAGGAATCTCCATCAACTCCAGTGATAAAACAAGGGATATAATTAATCAGCTTATGCAACACAGTATACATGAGATTCTTAAGACAATCAAGGACAACAATGATCTAATCGACCATGATGGGATGTTCGATAAGATTATTTCATTTCCATGTGATGCTGTTCACCTCAAAGAGAAGTCTTGCCAGGCCAAGATAGTTTTATCTATCAAAGATGGACACATCAACTTTCACGTAGATCTAAAGGTAAAGTCACTTCCGATGTGCTGTCTCTTGAGTCTGTATCATCGCTTAAGACAATATGAAGATCATCTCCGACTCAGGATAGAATCAATGAGGAGACAAAAACAGCTTAGTAATCCTCCGAAGAAGAGACCGATAGCAACACCCTCACTACCATCGCTAGGTGCTTCAAGTGATCCTCCAGCGAAGCATCTAAAGCTAGCTTCTGAAGCAACTCCTTACCAGGCAAAGTCATCGTAACTTCCACAAGTAGTAGTAGTAGTAGTAAACGCATCTCCTGATAAGGAACGTGATTAACATTGTTGGTACTTAGTAAAATGTTACCTTGGGTATGACCGAGGACAATAGAAATAATCAATTCAAGGAACCTTACGGAGATGAGCAACTCAAGGACATGGTAAGTAATCAATTCAATAAACTAAAGGAGTCTCGGATAAGTCAATGATAGTAAGGACATCAACAACCCCGAGATAACAACCTTGGATCAATGACTCTGAAGATCATGAAGTAGTTGTAGGTACATAAAGAGTTACAATTGCAGACTATAGGAAGTGTGATCGATAATCCTTTACCTGAGTAGTCCTTACTTGTGATGCTAGGAATCATTACTAGTAAGTAAGTAAGTAGACCAGAGATATCGTATACTCCTCAAGTAGCAACACTGGCATAGATGTCCAAGAGTCTATAAGCTATCGATCGTAAGGTGATTATCAGTAGATAGGTAAAAGACACTGACTTCAATAACAATACCGAGACTAGTAGTGATCAGACTGAAGGCTAGTACATTACTGAGGATCAACAACTTCGATGAACTAGAACTAGAAGGAATTGTCACTTGAGGGGTTACCATCAGTTCAAGAGAGAGGTATCGGTAAAGATCACAAGTAGTTCTTCAAGAGATGTTAAGGATGAGATCAACTCTAACTTCAGCAGTCAGTCTCAAGGTACTTACTATAGCAGTGATCATAGACTGCTAGAACCAAGAGTGAAGACAAAGTACTTCATAGGCAATGCCTGCCACGTTCGAGAAGTCCAAGAAGGTAAAGGAGCATCTGGAATAGAGAGACGATTAGTAGATCCTTGGAAGTCAAATGTGCAAGTGAAGTCTACGGAGAGTAGTTGAACTTCAAAGGGAGGCTTCTGACCATCGTATAAGTCTTATCGGAATAGAAGCATTGTAAGTTAAGATGGTAGATGATGATCGAGACTATGAAGTTCACAGCATAGAGATCACGCAACTCATTACAAGACCGATAAAGTCATCTACATCCATCAGCTAGTAATCGTAAGGAGTTGAAGTTCATCGTGTGGATAGAGTAAGCAAGGTACTTCTCGGGAGGTAGGTAAAGCTGTTGAAGGCCAGGACATGTTATGATATAAGAGATACCTGAGAAGTCATCTAAGTAAAGTAGCTCCTGGATCTATAAGTAAAGTTCTGATCTGGAATCATTACCTAGGCAATGTTCAACACCGGGAACAACTTACGGGAGAACGATGAGGAGATGTTAAGGTTACTTAATACTATCGACAAGACTACTTACGATGTGAAGCAAAAGATAGATGGGAAGGTCGTTGTTAAGTATGATAAGGACGTGTTGTTCCAAGACTCCCAGGAAGTGATTCAAAAGGCCTTGGGTTCTGGTGAACTCAAGGCCATGATAGACTATGATAAGATCAATCCTCCATTGGTAAGCACTATCCAAGAAGTCCTCCGAGGAACACCCGTCAGTATCAATCAGAAGCAACAAGAAGAAGTAACCTCATCCACAACAGCTATCAAGAGAAAGTTGGATGATCACTCGTAGGAGTCATCTACGAAGTTGGCTAAGCTAGAGACTGATCATCATCAACTCCACGAGTACCTTCAAGGTACCTTACAACCAGATCATAAAGCTATTCAATCGACCTTAAAGGAAGTGCTAGATGAGACTGATAAGATTGAAGGTATCGATCAGAAGCTCCAGGAAGTTAAGAACCTAGGTACTTTGCTTAACAACAAGATCCCTAAAGACTTCGGAGATACGACTATTACAACCTTGAGCAATATTGCTACTTGCAACAATGAACTTAAGCAGTACACGGAGAAGCAATTACCAGAGTTGTATAAGAGCATGGAGGATGTAAGCAATGCCCTTGAATCCACCAACACTTCAATCGATCAATTGAAGGGATCAGAGGATGAGAACAAGGACTTCAAGAACCAGATGAATGCTATGGAGGAAGAGATCGCCGGGTTGAATGGAGAAGCTGACAAGACGAATACCTTCTGCACTGAGGAGAGAGCTACCGCTATTGACAAGACCAAGGATATTGTAAGTAAGATAGATATCGATGATATCAACCAGTATTGTAGTAGCTCACAGAAGGAAAAGATTGATAAAGTCCATGAGCTGATCACCGGCATAGCCATCGAAGACATTAACAACTACTGCTCCTTGGAGAGACTTACCATTGTCAAGAGTATTGAGGAGCTGATCAAAGGATTCATTACCGATAAGAGAACTAAGGAGATCGACGATGCTGACAACGCGATCAAGGAGTTTTGTACTATCCCGAGAAGTGCTGCTATCGATGAGACTAACACGGCAGTGAAGCACTTCTGTACTTCGGATCGATCGGAGAAGATAGATAAGTGTTATGAACGTGTCCATGACCTCAACAAGGAGAGTATTAACCAGTTCTGTACTGAAGGCCGAAGTAACTTCATTGATACAACTAAGGCCAACACCGATGCAATCAAGATCAAGGTGGATTCTCTAAGTATCAATGATGTGAATGCAACCTGCGGCGTGGCTAGAAGGACTGAAGAAGACAACCTCCGAAGGAACTTGGATGGCTTCTTTAACAATACTCGTAAAGGACTGATCGATACAGCTATCAACAATGCAGCTGCTATCAGAACCAAGATCGATGGATTCAATACCGGGAATGTCAATAGCTTCTGTTCACCAGCTCAATTAACCAAGGTCAATGAAGTACATTCAAAGATAGGAGACTGCCAGACAAGAGTCCTTGAAGTCCAAGGCAAAGTCAACAACCTAAACAACCTGGCTGTGACTCAAGTAAACAACTTTACCAGTGCAGCTCAATTAAGTAAGATCAACTCCGTCGATAGCAATGTCCAGGATGTCCAGAAGAAGTTAACGGAGTTGAAGACATCAGTAGAAAGCCTGGCATCTCAAGGAGATGGATCATCGGAGATTACCACGGTAGCTAATCAGATGAATGAGACCTTGACTTCAATGTGGAACTACATCCTTAATAGTCAGGATGCCGTGATCGCTGAAGTACAGAACCTTCAGATTACAATACCTCACTACGTGAATAGTTGCTAAGGTTGTTTTACGGCTTATCCGAACAGAGTTCAGCTATCCATCACTGCAACAGATCGAAGTTACGTAACAATCTCATTTGATGGAATAGTTATTGTCAACGCGAGTGACGATCTGGTAGGTTGATTCTTAAGGGCATTTCACCTCGAGAATAAAACCTCTTATTGGGTGCATATTCCCGAGACTGGTAAATCAACAAGACCTTCAGGGTTTATGACTTTCAATGGTAAAGATCAGCTTACTTTCTTTCAAGAGAGTATAGCAGCATCTTCCTTCGACCTTCCGCTTATCTTCACTTGCACTACTTTGTATAACTAAGGATTGCAATCTTCATCGATAAGGTTCTGTCTTGGGATCGATCAAAAACATTATAGGAGAAGCCGATACTGAGACTGAAGTTATGGGAAAGTAATAGATAGATAGAGGAAGTCTAAGCAAGAGGATAACTATAATCAGTGACCACCTTCGAAGCTGCCCAAACATGATGCAAATAGTTTACCTTGCTTTGTTGGGCAGCAACAATTCCAAGAGATTCAACATCCCTGGATGATGATCAAATGAAAGTACCTTCTCAATGATCCTGGTAATGAAGAAAGCAGTTCTTCTTCCGGGCATGGACAAGAACGTCTACGACAGAACCTTCCTATCCAAGTCCGATATTGCTCTGCAACATCGTCCTTGGTAAGGAAGCTTCCTCTGAGACGTTCTTACCCATACTCCGAAAGAGATCACTGCTTCTTCATTACCATCACCTCGTGGTAACCAACACTTCTAGATAGCTTCCAGGAGTACCCGTAGGAGATCGTCTCATAGATAGGTATAGAAATAGCTTAGAGGAGTTCCCGTAGGGAAGTAGACCCCGTTGAGAAGTAGACCCCGTTAGGAGGAATCCGTAGGAAGTAGACCCGTAGGGAAGAAGACCCCGTTGAGAAGTAGACCCTGTTGGGAGGAATCCCATAGGAACCTTACGTAAATGGGACTATGGTACATTATGCCAGAGTCCCATTTATATACTATATACTTTTCATCAATACCATAACGCTTTAACATCTTGGTTTTTCTTCTCTCTTCTTCTGGATCAACCCATTTTCTAGGACGTATGGTTACTTGTGCTAATCTGGTTGCTTTATACCACAAGTGGTTCAGCTACTATTCTAACTACTTCACTTTCAATGATTGAATAGATTCGTTCAAATTCTTCATCTTCACGCTTATTTCTATCTTCTATAATAACATTCTCGATCCAAATTCTTGACATTTTTTTGATATTATGATTGATAAAAAACAATAAGAAAAAGTGATATGAATTTTTATATGAATTATAAGACTCTATATTACTTTCTCGCTTACTCCAGTATAACCCGTACCAAAAACTACTTTACACTCAAATCGCTTATTCTTATCCGCAGAAGGCACCTAAGAATAGTCTGGTACGGGTTACCCACCTACAGTGATATTCTTACGGTTATACATATATAATAAATAATAAAAGATACTGCATCTTGAATATTAACAAAGATATAGATAATTTAATTTAATAATTCAGTGAATTTAACAATCATATAGAGTAAATTGTTGTGATATCAGTACTATCTATGTTACTTAATTTAACTTCTGATAATGTAAGGAGATATTAATTAATATTTATTAAGAAGTGAAAATAGTTGAGGAATGTAATAATTAATAGGGTAGATTACATTTCAGCACATGCTCAATTTGATTGAGTGGAATTAATTGAGAGGAATATCCTGTTTACAACTTTCCTATAGACATTATTATATTATTCTCTCATGATATAAAAACATAATTTAAAGACTTCTCATTAAATAGTTGTTATAAAAGATACTTATAAATATATAATTAGAAAAGGCGAAAACTCTCTATATATATAGTGTTAAATATACTACTATTCCAATAAAAAATTATTATTCATTATCCAATTCATTGTATTAGCCTATATGCTTTTTAATATACTATATTATAAAATTGTATTGTAAATTTCAAGCTACAGTCAAAATCCTTTAACTTGAACAGCTTAAATAACGAAAAAATAACCAAATATACCACCATATATAAGTCATGGTTTTATATATTATAGCTTTATCTACATAATTCTAGTTTAGTATCCCAGCTTCACTTAATAATAAACTATTAGTGATAGAATTATGTAAAATGTAGTTTTTTATAAGCTTCATCAAACCATATCTTAAAACCTATTTTTAATTCAAGGTATTGTGTTTTTTTTTCTCTTTCAACAGTAGCCATGTATTTATCACAGCCAAAATACTTCATTATTGTATCTCAATTATAAAGCCAGTATGTAATTGTAGAGTTAATAACATTCAATTATTAACTCATGACAGTTATAAAGCCTATTGTAGTTTTCCTGTTATAAAGCTCATATACAGTTTCTGCTTTCTCTTATATGTAAAACCATGACTTATATATGGTGGTATATTTGGTTATTTTTTCGTTATTTAAGCTGTTCAAGTTAAAGGATTTTGACTGTAGCTTGAAATTTACAATACAATTTTATAATATAGTATATTAAAAAGCATATAGGCTAATACAATGAATTGGATAATGAATAATAATTTTTTATTGGAATAGTAGTATATTTAACACTATATATATAGAGAGTTTTCGCCTTTTCTAATTATATATTTATAAGTATCTTTTATAACAACTATTTAATGAGAAGTCTTTAAATTATGTTTTTATATCATGAGAGAATAATATAATAATGTCTATAGGAAAGTTGTAAACAGGATATTCCTCTCAATTAATTCCACTCAATCAAATTGAGCATGTGCTGAAATGTAATCTACCCTATTAATTATTACATTCCTCAACTATTTTCACTTCTTAATAAATATTAATTAATATCTCCTTACATTATCAGAAGTTAAATTAAGTAACATAGATAGTACTGATATCACAACAATTTACTCTATATGATTGTTAAATTCACTGAATTATTAAATTAAATTATCTATATCTTTGTTAATATTCAAGATGCAGTATCTTTTATTATTTATTATATATGTATAACCGTAAGAATATCACTGTAGGTGGGTAACCCGTACCAGACTATTCTTAGGTGCCTTCTGCGGATAAGAATAAGCGATTTGAGTGTAAAGTAGTTTTTGGTACGGGTTATACTGGAGTAAGCGAGAAAGTAATATAGAGTCTTATAATTCATATAAAAATTCATATCACTTTTTCTTATTGTTTTTTATCAATCATAATATCAAAAAAATGTCAAGAATTTGGATCGAGAATGTTATTATAGAAGATAGAAATAAGCGTGAAGATGAAGAATTTGAACGAATCTATTCAATCATTGAAAGTGAAGTAGTTAGAATAGTAGCTGAACCACTTGTGGTATAAAGCAACCAGATTAGCACAAGTAACCATACGTCCTAGAAAATGGGTTGATCCAGAAGAAGAGAGAAGAAAAACCAAGATGTTAAAGCGTTATGGTATTGATGAAAAGTATATAGTATATAAATGGGACTCTGGCATAATGTACCATAGTCCCATTTACGTAAGGTTCCTATGGGATTCCTCCCAACAGGGTCTACTTCTCAACGGGGTCTACTTCCCTACGGGAACTCCTCTAAGCTATTTCTATACCTATCTATGAGACGATCTCCTACGGGTACTCCTGGAAGCTATCTAGAAGTGTTGGTTACCACGAGGTGATGGTAATGAAGAAGCAGTGATCTCTTTCGGAGTATGGGTAAGAACGTCTCAGAGGAAGCTTCCTTACCAAGGACGATGTTGCCAGAGCAATATCGGACTTGGATAGGAAGGTTCTGTCGTAGACGTTCTTGTCCATGCCCGGAAGAAGAACTGCTTTCTTCATTACCAGGATCATTGAGAAGGTACTTTCATTTGATCATCATCCAGGGATGTTGAATCTCTTGGAATTGTTGCTGCCCAACAAAGCAAGGTAAACTATTTGCATCATGTTTGGGCAGCTTCGAAGGTGGTCACTGATTATAGTTATCCTCTTGCTTAGACTTCCTCTATCTATCTATTACTTTCCCATAACTTCAGTCTCAGTATCGGCTTCTCCTATAATGTTTTTGATCGATCCCAAGACAGAACCTTATCGATGAAGATTGCAATCCTTAGTTATACAAAGTAGTGCAAGTGAAGATAAGCGGAAGGTCGAAGGAAGATGCTGCTATACTCTCTTGAAAGAAAGTAAGCTGATCTTTACCATTGAAAGTCATAAACCCTGAAGGTCTTGTTGATTTACCAGTCTCGGGAATATGCACCCAATAAGAGGTTTTATTCTCGAGGTGAAATGCCCTTAAGAATCAACCTACCAGATCGTCACTCGCGTTGACAATAACTATTCCATCAAATGAGAATTGTTACGTAACTTCGATCTGTTGCAGTGATGGATAGCTGAACTCTGTTCGGATAAGCCGTAAAAACAACCTTAGCAACTATTCACGTAGTGAGGTATTGTAATCTGAAGGTTCTGTACTTCAGCGATCACGGCATCCTGACTATTAAGGATGTAGTTCCACATTGAAGTCAAGGTCTCATTCATCTGATTAGCTACCGTGGTAATCTCCGATGATCCATCTCCTTGAGATGCCAGGCTTTCTACTGATGTCTTCAACTCCGTTAACTTCTTCTGGACATCCTGGACATTGCTATCGACGGAGTTGATCTTACTTAATTGAGCTGCACTGGTAAAGTTGTTTACTTGAGTCACAGCCAGGTTGTTTAGGTTGTTGACTTTGCCTTGGACTTCAAGGACTCTTGTCTGGCAGTCTCCTATCTTTGAATGTACTTCATTGACCTTGGTTAATTGAGCTGGTGAACAGAAGCTATTGACATTCCCGGTATTGAATCCATCGATCTTGGTTCTGATAGCAGCTGCATTGTTGATAGCTGTATCGATCAGTCCTTTACGAGTATTGTTAAAGAAGCCATCCAAGTTCCTTCGGAGGTTGTCTTCTTCAGTCCTTCTAGCCACGCCGCAGGTTGCATTCACATCATTGATACTTAGAGAATCCACCTTGATCTTGATTGCATCGGTGTTGGCCTTAGTTGTATCAATGAAGTTACTTCGGCCTTCAGTACAGAACTGGTTAATACTCTCCTTGTTGAGGTCATGGACACGTTCATAACACTTATCTATCTTCTCCGATCGATCCGAAGTACAGAAGTGCTTCACTGCCGTGTTAGTCTCATCGATAGCAGCACTTCTCGGGATAGTACAAAACTCCTTGATCGCGTTGTCAGCATCGTCGATCTCCTTAGTTCTCTTATCGGTAATGAATCCTTTGATCAGCTCCTCAATACTCTTGACAATGGTAAGTCTCTCCAAGGAGCAGTAGTTGTTAATGTCTTCGATGGCTATGCCGGTGATCAGCTCATGGACTTTATCAATCTTTTCCTTCTGTGAGCTACTACAATACTGGTTGATATCATCGATATCTATCTTACTTACAATATCCTTGGTCTTGTCAATAGCGGTAGCTCTCTCCTCAGTGCAGAAGGTATTCGTCTTGTCAGCTTCTCCATTCAACCCGGCGATCTCTTCCTCCATAGCATTCATCTGGTTCTTGAAGTCCTTGTTCTCATCCTCTGATCCCTTCAATTGATCGATTGAAGTGTTGGTGGATTCAAGGGCATTGCTTACATCCTCCATGCTCTTATACAACTCTGGTAATTGCTTCTCCGTGTACTGCTTAAGTTCATTGTTGCAAGTAGCAATATTGCTCAAGGTTGTAATAGTCGTATCTCCGAAGTCTTTAGGGATCTTGTTGTTAAGCAAAGTACCTAGGTTCTTAACTTCCTGGAGCTTCTGATCGATACCTTCAATCTTATCAGTCTCATCTAGCACTTCCTTTAAGGTCGATTGAATAGCTTTATGATCTGGTTGTAAGGTACCTTGAAGGTACTCGTGGAGTTGATGATGATCAGTCTCTAGCTTAGCCAACTTCGTAGATGACTCCTACGAGTGATCATCCAACTTTCTCTTGATAGCTGTTGTGGATGAGGTTACTTCTTCTTGTTGCTTCTGATTGATACTGACGGGTGTTTCCTCGGAGGACTTCTTGGATAGTGCTTACCAATGGAGGATTGATCTTATCATAGTCTATCATGGCCTTGAGTTCACCAGAACCCAAGGCCTTTTGAATCACTTCCTGGGAGTCTTGGAACAACACGTCCTTATCATACTTAACAACGACCTTCCCATCTATCTTTTGCTTCACATCGTAAGTAGTCTTGTCGATAGTATTAAGTAACCTTAACATCTCCTCATCGTTCTCCCGTAAGTTGTTCCCGGTGTTGAACATTGCCTAGGTAATGATTCCAGATCAGAACTTTACTTATAGATCCAGGAGCTACTTTACTTAGATGACTTCTCAGGTATCTCTTATATCATAACATGTCCTGGCCTTCAACAGCTTTACCTACCTCCCGAGAAGTACCTGCTTACTCTATCCACACGATGAACTTCAACTCCTTACGATTACTAGCTGATGGATGTAGATGACTTTATCGGTCTTGTAATGAGTTGCGTGATCTCTATGCTGTGAACTTCATAGTCTCGATCATCATCTACCATCTTAACTTACAATGCTTCTATTCCGATAAGACTTATACGATGGTCAGAAGCCTCCCTTTGAAGTTCAACTACTCTCCGTAGACTTCACTTGCACATTTGACTTCCAAGGATCTACTAATCGTCTCTCTATTCCAGATGCTCCTTTACCTTCTTGGACTTCTCGAACGTGGCAGGCATTGCCTATGAAGTACTTTGTCTTCACTCTTGGTTCTAGCAGTCTATGATCACTGCTATAGTAAGTACCTTGAGACTGACTGCTGAAGTTAGAGTTGATCTCATCCTTAACATCTCTTGAAGAACTACTTGTGATCTTTACCGATACCTCTCTCTTGAACTGATGGTAACCCTCAAGTGACAATTCCTTCTAGTTCTAGTTCATCGAAGTTGTTGATCCTCAGTAATGTACTAGCCTTCAGTCTGATCACTACTAGTCTCGGTATTGTTATTGAAGTCAGTGTCTTTTACCTATCTACTGATAATCACCTTACGATCGATAGCTTATAGACTCTTGGACATCTATGCCAGTGTTGCTACTTGAGGAGTATACGATATCTCTGGTCTACTTACTTACTTACTAGTAATGATTCCTAGCATCACAAGTAAGGACTACTCAGGTAAAGGATTATCGATCACACTTCCTATAGTCTGCAATTGTAACTCTTTATGTACCTACAACTACTTCATGATCTTCAGAGTCATTGATCCAAGGTTGTTATCTCGGGTTGTTGATGTCCTTACTATCATTGACTTATCCGAGACTCCTTTAGTTTATTGAATTGATTACTTACCATGTCCTTGAGTTGCTCATCTCCGTAAGGTTCCTTGAATTGATTATTTCTATTGTCCTCGGTCATACCCAAGGTAACATTTTACTAAGTACCAACAATGTTAATCACGTTCCTTATCAGGAGATGGCGTTTACTACTACTACTACTACTTGTGGAAGTTACGATGACTTTGCCTGGTAAGGAGTTGCTTCAGAAGCTAGCTTTAGATGCTTCGCTGGAGGATCACTTGAAGCACCTAGCGATGGTAGTGAGGGTGTTGCTATCGGTCTCTTCTTCGGAGGATTACTAAGCTGTTTTTGTCTCCTCATTGATTCTATCCTGAGTCGGAGATGATCTTCATATTGTCTTAAGCGATGATACAGACTCAAGAGACAGCACATCGGAAGTGACTTTACCTTTAGATCTACGTGAAAGTTGATGTGTCCATCTTTGATAGATAAAACTATCTTGGCCTGGCAAGACTTCTCTTTGAGGTGAACAGCATCACATGGAAATGAAATAATCTTATCGAACATCCCATCATGGTCGATTAGATCATTGTTGTCCTTGATTGTCTTAAGAATCTCATGTATACTGTGTTGCATAAGCTGATTAATTATATCCCTTGTTTTATCACTGGAGTTGATGGAGATTCCTGGTTTGATTCTTAGTAGGTTTCCCAGATCTACATCTTGGACAACATCGATAGTAGCCTCCATTGGCTTTAACATCATCGATGAAGCGAAGTGCATATGGCATCTACTGCAGGACATAGTCTTGGCTATGAGTTCACCGTTCTCTTCCAAGGCTTTACGTTCCTCATGGCATCGGGCTCTTCAAGAACTACAACAGCGGTAGGCTCTTCCATTAGCTTCAGATTGAACTCCTTCTTACACCTACTACACTTCGTTACTGGTTGTATAGTTCCATTGATAGGTAACTTACAATGGTTCAATGGAGGATCATTTGAAGCTCTTTGTGGTGATGATGATGATGATGTTAATTCCTCCCTACATCGACTACACATCTTATAGAAGTGCTTTCCATCTCTCTTGATCTCCTCGGAGCTTTCGATAACATTTGTTGCAGATAAACATAAGACCTTTGAAGTTCAAGGAATTATCAGACTAACCATTTTTCCATGAATTCTATCGTCAGAGATGCCACGTTATACCTTATCAGTAACTTCTCTCAGTCATCACTCCGAGAACTATAATCAACTGTCTTGGTACTTCTTCAATGTCCTTGATCTTCATGATCCAACCCTCCGTGACTGCTACGCCTACTCGTAAGGTATCCTATTGGAATGAATTCTAAATACTTGTTACCTTGGAATTTCTTCGGCTCTAAGCATTGATTATTACCTTGCCCTGTATTAGTCAATCAAAGCTATCTTGGTTGCTAGAGCCTTGAGATTCCATTGATGAAGTCGTAGTACTCACTGAGGAGTATCCTCCATTGGGTTTAAGGAAGTTCTCTAGCTCCTTCTTATTGAGGCATTTCATGCAAATAGACCACTAATGACCTGTCTTAGACTTTGATCCATTGATCCATTGAGAAAATAGGAGTTGGGTCTATTGCTGACGACTTTATCGATGTGAAGGACCCTCTTAATGGCTCCTCTACATATCAAGTATTTCACGTTCTCGAGAGCCTTCTACGTCCGCGAGAACTCCTCCTTTCAGCTATACTCCAGGAGGACTTCTCTCGTTCTTGTCATTATGATGATCTCCTCGGTGAGCTCCTGGACAATGTAATTAAACTTTACCTAGAAGCGTTATAAGGACAATGAAGCATACCTAGGCAATGATCCCATGTATGTTCCTTGACTTTTGTAATGCAGTCTCTTGATGGAAGTTCCATGACTGTGTCAGGAGGTTCCTCTTGAGTTACAGCTCAAGGAGGAACATCCTTTCCTTGCTAGGATAGGTGATAGTTGAATGTTACCTAGAAGAGTTATAAAGCCATTGTAACTTACCTCTAGAAACCTTCCGAGATTACTTATCATTATCTTCAAGGCCCATCCAGAAGTACCATCAAGGCACCTTCCCAGATACGTCCAGCCGTGCATGACTGCGTCAGGGAATCTCCCATCGTGGGAGATTCCCTTCCTTGCCAACACGGCTGTTCTTCTCGGGAAGGTCTTGGATGAACTTATCTAGGAGAGTTATAAGGATGATAAACTTACCCTTTAGAAGCCTTCCGAGATTGCTAATCATTATCTTCAAGGACCCTTGAGAAATCCACAACTAGCTAGAACCTCCCGTAGTTACCATTTGGGTAACTTGGTTAACAATTGGTAACAAGTTAACAATTGTAAACTCCCGATTCCACGATTGGTTTCCACGATTCAATTAAAAGCCCTTACAAGATCACCAGCGTAGCAAGGAGAGTCAAGAGCATGATTAGAATCATCACCTCGAGGTAACCAACACTTCTAGATAGCTTTCAGGAGTACCCG